>CABFWB010002969.1:69330-82743 GCA_902151455.1 Timema bartmani | reverse complement strand
CTTTACTCCCCCCCCCCACCCCCTTCCGATCTACCCTATTTCACCATCCCCCACTTATAAATAGAAAATATTTAACACTAACTTTGTTATTTGGAGTGTTTTCTCTACATTCCTGGAAAATTTAGTTTTCTACCTCTCCTAACGATTTTTTTTTCTTCTAATTATATGCTTACCATTCCTTCCTTGTTCTTCCATTTAGGCATCAATTGAGGATCATCTGATCCGAATTTTGAAAAACCAATGAGGGAATCCTGTTAACCACCTTTGAAAACTCCCAGATATAAAATTTCTTGAAAATTAAATTGGAAATAACAATTTTAGAAATTGTTAATATAACCACCTTTGAAAACTTCCAGATATAAAATTTCTTGAAAATTAAATTGGAAATAACAATTTTTGAAATTGTTAATACCATCTAGGTATTGACTTAGGATTAGCTTACTGGAATTTTGAAATAAATTAAAACAGGGTTATGTTTAGCTCTGTTATAAACCCTGAAAATCAAATTTCAGCACAATCAGACAAACTTGATTTCTTGGCCCATAAAGTAAGCATGGAGACTTTTGGGGCCCCAGATTAAACTCTTTTATCGAATTTTTCAGGTTTATAACTATTCACATAATCTTCGGATTCTCAGGAAACTCCAATTTGCAGTACTAAAGTAAAACATTAAAAAAAAAAATTGTTGCAAGCAGTGTAAAATAACCCAATTCTAAATACTGCTGTTTTGTTTGGATACCATAATTTTCATTTGATAGAATTTGATAGCTAGGAATTGAAGTATTGAAAAATATGATACCAAGATTGATTCTTGATTCTCCTAAACCATTAACACCCTTAATAAAAATACATGTGTCACTGTCTCAGAAAATAACATTTACCTAAGGCACTTTAAAACTTTTTGACGTGAATACGTCTTTAAATTTGCTACCATCCGGGGGCAATCCAAAAAACCTAATGATAACAAAATCGGGGGATACAGTTTGGTGTTTTAGTTTCGAATCTTTCCTCTACATCCAAAATTAAATTATACCACAGGATAGCTAAAGGATCAAAGAATTCATTACGATAAGCGAGAACAGTGACGCATCGCACGCGGTGGAGGGGGAAACGCCGCCATTTTGAGGCTATTTGGCTGCATATCGAGATTTGCAATTAGTATAACTTTTGACTCGGAGAAGCTACGATGTTCGTTTAAATTTAAACATATTCACGTACAACACACGGCCGTGTCCATGACACAGCCACACCCCATTTTTTTTTCATAGAAAAGGCAAATAACCTTATATTTCAACCAGAGAAATCAAAGTATCACATTAAAGTATTTCCATTTTTCAATGTTGTGTAATCCATTAGAGACAATTTTTTTTCTATGAGCTTTAATTGTTTGTGTTTCAAAGAGTAAATTGAGTTTGTATTTACACTTCATCAATTTATCCAATCTTTTTAATGGTTCCTATGTATGTTTAGTTTCATTCCTTACTTAATTCTTTCCTTTTTTTTCCCACTTCTTCTTCTTCTTCTCTTGAGAAATTTGCTGTACAATTATTCATATTACCTTCTAAAGACCTGTATTATGTATGTTTGATTGGTTTTTACTGCTCTTTACCGTGCTTATATAAATGTACTAAATTTATTGATGTCAGCTTATGGCATGACTTGGCTTTAATGTGATTATTTTTTATCATAGATAAAGTTTACGGTGGAACTTCCAGATCAAATCATTGTATTAGATCCCAGAATTGCTGACAAAGATGAGACATTTGCTCGAATTGTCCAGGTATGTTTTGGCTCCCAATTTTAATATTTACTTAAAATAGTCTTAGCTAAAAAAAATATTTATTTGATTTTGTTAAACATTTTTACAAATCCATGTATCTTCCACTGTGATTATTTTCACTATAGAACTCAATCATCACCATCATCCACAGTTTCTGGCCACTGGCAGGGTCTGTCCATTTACTCCTGTCCTCCCATCACTTATCTTCCTCCACGTTGGCCCAATCCACTCCTCTCCTCTCCACACACCTCCGCACTACCTTCTGGAATTCAATCTTGGCATTAAATATATATATTACCTAGATCAATGGTCACACGGATTAAATGTAAGCTCATCTAGTCTGGTTTATCGGTGATGGGGAGGTTGGAGTTTTAATCTTGACCAGGTGTTTTGAGAGTTATTTTTTCTAAATGGTTGCCCCCCCTCTCCTTTCACATAAATGCAGATTTGAACCCCAATATTCTCTTTACTGGCAAACCAGACTAGACAAGCTTGATTTCTAGTCTACATACCCACCAATCTGTGAATAATGTTTTAACACTTTTTTATTACAATGTATGAAAATATTGAAGCTAATACACTTAACCACTCAACATACATTCCTAATAATTGTGTTTGTTTCAGAGATATCGGGACATTGTGAACAGTAGTAAATATAGACAACTGTCCTCTGCCATTAAGAGGCAGTATGGAGATTTGTTTTCGGTTGACCCTCAAACTCTTCAGCCTGATCAAGGAAGTACAAGCCAGCCCAGTACATCCAAGGACAACGTGAGTCTTGCAAATGATGACTCTGACCTTGACTCAGAGCCGGAAGACATGGAACAGATTGATGACCTATCAATAGTACATCACAACGCAATAGCAAGGGCAGCCTCACGCGTCGCACTATACCTCATGAGGGAAGATATGAAAGGAGACAAGATGATAGACGAGAATCAGCACGCACATGATTTTTTTGTGGTCAACTCCTGCAAGATTTTTTGTGATATCTTGGAGCCACCCTCGAAACCAGGCTTTGTTGAAATAATATCTGAGAAGGTCGACAAGAAGAAAAATCTTAAGGGAACCAAAGAAAATGACACTTCTAAGGAATGTCCTAATGCTGAGGAAGATAAAATAAATAAAACTGCCATGAACATGGATCCATTTAATCCTCTACCCCAGGAAAAAATAAATATTATATTAGATTATATTAAAAGGTTTGTATGGCAAGTGATTATTCTTTCAGAACATTTATTTAAGTTAAAAGCTCAATTTATATTCCATCCACAATTTTTTTTTTTTTCATATACAATTTCAAGTAAATTCATGAAACTGACTGATGCCTTTAATTAAAACATAATTTTGTAAATTTAAAAAGTTACTAAAAATAAGTTGACAAAAATTATTTCTTTTAATTAGGTACAATTAATAACAAAAAACTTTTAAAAACAATTACGTAAACAATTTTGTTTAGAATTGGGTCCAATCCACTATTTTACAAATCCGAATCTCAAGTCTGAATCTCCAATGTACCTTTGAATCTCGAATCCGAATCCGAATCTTGTAAAAAACTATGAACATAAGAGGAAATAAAAACATAATAGTAAATAAAAATAGTAACTAAATTTTAACTTTCTTTTTATAATTTATTCATAATAATTTCATACATTCAGTTAAGTGTTAAATTACTGGTCTGGGGCCTGGTTGCTAAGGTCATCTTATAATTATAATTGGTTTTGAACCATCAATAAGCAGTATTATAGTTCTTAAACCAATATCACTTAAAATATGGGATTTTTTTTAACTTTTAAGGATTTGAGTCTTGAATCCTCAAATCTTGAATATCCTTAATTCAATTAATTCAATTCAATTTTTAAACACTAAAAATACATTTTGTTGAAAAGTGCCCCTAGGATATTTGCGCCCTAAATTCATTTCTATTATTAACTGTATCTCGCGTCCAGGTTAATCTTTCAGATGGCATTTTCTTTGATAAAACCCTAGAGCATGTTCTATAGCGTAAATTTTTGAACAAATATTTCCTTTGATAAAAGATATTTGATGATTCGTCAAAGTTACATCACATTTCTTTAAATGTGACCGTGTGATATCACTTTCCCAGCGAGCCCTTCTCCTCCAATGACATGCATCCCCTACTCCAGAGAAGACACCTCTATCTCCAAGCTTCTACTCACAGGGGAACACTCAAATAGTGACCCATTTAGACTTGCACAGAGCTGTTCTGAGTATACCGTCCCTTCCATCTCCTTCTTGTCTGCCTTGACTTGGGGAAAATTTAATACTATGCCCCGATAGGGAAGATAGTTGCTTCGTCTGGAGGTTTTCGCTCAGCAATTTTAAATGTCATAATTATTTTAAGAAAAACTAGAAAACGTTTATTTTAATTTTAATATTTCCCTTGTTTATATAGCTTAAATAATATTATTATAGCTTATAATTGTTTGTATGAATAACTTGGTGTTTGGGTAGGAGGGCACGTGCCCTTGTGCCCTTTCGGATGAGCCGCCACTGGGCTATACACTAACTGAAAAATTAAGCACACTGATTCAAGCATGTCTCATTGAACAAGGGTCTTAAATCATCCTGTTTTAAACATAAGTTACATGGCTTCACATAAGTCAGTTTGAAGAAAAATAAAATTTTATTACTCTTTTCTTCAGTCTAAGCTGCCTGGGAAATGGGAACTCCTTCTGGAAAACCTGGAAAACACAGGGAATTTGTTAGTAAGGAAAAGTACTGACCCTGTTCAAGTTGAATTTATGCATTAAATGTACACATAAATCATAAACACAAACATATTTTTAAGAGTTTTTTTTTAATAGAAACAATTATACAAATTCATATATTAAACAAAAGTTAATATAGAAGTATAAAATATCTATTTTTTTTAATCAGACTAGAGGAAACCTTCAAGAATAGTTTATTTTGAAATAATGATTGCAATAAATTTGATTAGATTTAAAAAAAACTCAACTCACACTTAAATTGTAAATCCTCTAAAATATCTCAATTTCTACTCCAGCATCACTCAGATGAATGAGCTGTTTTCCCTTATGTTTTACACCATGTTTTAGCCTATAACCCTGAAAATTATGGGAAAATTCCTTTCTGGCAAAATGTGTACACCCTTTCGTGAGCACTCATAAAAATTCATTGTGCAAGGAAAGGAGAACCACCATACTTTCTGAACTCCCCTAGTACATGGGATTCTTACCAGATGGTGCAGGCAGCACTAACCAGCTGAAGGGCTGAGTGCATGCTTAGCTCCGGATGGAGAGAAAACATATCAAACCAACCTTCGGGTTGTTGACTTAAAAAGAACTAGATAAAATGTGGTTTTTAGCTAATATGTAAAAGTATTTTTATTAAGTCTAAATCCAGTTTCTGAAATATTTGTTAAAACAAGTTAACTATTTTAAGATTGATTATATAATTTTTAACGATGTACAAATGTTCTTGGTTTAGAGTGAGTTTGTTAAAGTAGGTTCAGTTTTATTGTGTTTTAAAACTAAGATACAGTCAATTATTTTAATAATGAACTTCAAGTGCTTTTTTAAAATATTTTATTATACTTAAAGTTTAAATAATCAATTTTTCATTGCATATATATCTGCTTTTATTGGATTTTATTTACTTTTGTTAGAGATGTGGGTAGCAAAAAATTCAAGCTGGGGGGTTGAGGGAGGCTTGACCTAAATCATTTTGTTTTTACCTTTTTTTACTCTTAAAGAAAAATAATATTTAATTAAATGAATGTAAACTATATCAATTGTTATTTTATTTTGTATTGTAGACTTCAAAAATTTGGCCTATAAATTTCTGGTGTGTGTGGGCATTGCTCTTCTCTCCTCTTTTCAATATTTAATCTAGCTCATAATAGCTGTCCAACCCAATTTGAAACAATTTCAAAATACCAGATTCAACTTGACATGGAAAAACTTCTACCCGCCTAACCCTAATCTTTTTAAGAAGCTATGTTATGTTTCACACTCTTTTTTTGATGAGCTATATTGAAATTAACTATTAGTCCAGTGGCAGCAATGTAATTATGGACTGTGTTCTTTTCATCGTAAAAGCCACAGTGTGTTCATTCTCTTTAATGTGTATCTTTTTTCTATCTCTCTTCCCTGTACCTTCTTACATATAAAAAAAAACCTAACATGATTATTAACATTTAATTTATATTGACAATATCTCATTATATTACCTTTTTTCCCCAGGCATATGATTGTGCCTGATGAAACAATTTCAGAGTCTGCATTACATGAATATCTAGTTGATAATGGAGCAAACAATGAAGACGTGGAGAAAGCATTGAACATTCTTCAATTCATAGAGAGTAAAAAGGAGATCGGAGCAACTATTAAAGAGCTAAGGGTAGATATAAACATATTTGTTGGTTTGGACAATAGCTTATCATTTGCTGATATGAATTGACATCAACCTAATATTAAATATTAGTAATCATCGTTGCTTGCATTTGAAATTTTAAGCTTTTAAATAGAGGAGTATCATTACAATAGAAAAACAAACTGTATGTGAAAATCATTATTTAAGTTTTAAGCTTTAAGAAAATACAGGTTTTTTTAAATGAAATTATTTACTGACATATTTATGTATAGCTAATTATTTTCCAAACACTTTTATCAAAATGTAGGCCTAATTAAAACAAGCTTTGTTCAGATTTGACCATTATTCTGTAAAAAATTATACAAAAGTGAAAATATTCTCAACTAACATTAATATTTATTGATACCATTGAAAAAAAAATTATGCTCTCCAGAGTTGTCAAATTGAATGGATGTTGGGATTCTATGTTGTGTCAAAGCACAGAAAATCATCTTGTAAACAATTATTTTTTTTCTAGGAAAAGTTTATAAAGCCTGGATGCTCCCAGAGTGTTGCCGTAATCTTGGGTCTGCTGACAGAGTGTAGGATTGTGCTACGTACAGGTGTAACAACAGTTCAATATGTGCATCATCGGTATGAATCTTTCAAGTTATGCAAAACCGCAAAATATTTCCTTTTAAGTTCACAGTTTATGTTTAGTTTTGGAAAAATGTAGCTAGTTCATAATACCAACCACATTGGTCCTGACAAACTAGTAGTGTATCATGCCCAAACACATAATTCATATTTTGATTCTTGCTATAGTACTTGGGTAGTACGAGCCCTCCCCAATAGTTGTAATGGTTCCCAGCTTCGTAGGTGGGAACTTGCTCCCCTTGTCTCAACCTTAGATAACGATCTCTGCTTTTCTTCCAAGCAGGTCTACTCACCAGTCAGTCATTTCTATATAAATAATAACTGATAGTTTAATAACTCAATAATTAAATATAAGACAACATTCTATTCATCTACCAAGGGTCAATACACAAGTTTGAACAGGCAACAACCAGTGCCGGATTTAGGCCTAAGCTAAATAAGCTACATCCTAGGGCCTCACAATCTGCAGGAACCTCAAAAGATTCACATTTACATATTCTTTCTAATTGGTACAAAATATTATAATCTATGCTAGAGATCAATGCAACCAAATGATAAATATGTAATCAATAAATGCATTCAATTGAAAATAAATTGTGTTTTTCACTTTAAATGTCTTGCTATTAAATAATTAAACGACACACCAGTATAGTGTTTTAAAGTGTTGTAAGACTTTCTGATGTAATTTTATAACAATGGGCCTCCAAGCTTTATAAAACTAAGGTCCTCACCAAGTATAAATCCGGCACAGGCAACAACAGAAGCCAAGTAACCATGATCAACCTCTAGCCATGCTGCCATAGCCCAATCTGTGTTTTACTCTCTACTGCTGAAGTAGGGGACAGATGTATCCCGAAAATTTCATAATTATATGTTTTGTTGCGTTTTTAACTGTGAACTTTGAGGCCTATAATTTTCTGGTCTGTATGGGCATTGCTTTTCAATCCTCTTTTCAATATTTAATATAGCTCATAATAGTAATGGAAGTCTTTTTTGGAAATATAAATGTTATAAAAATAAGAGGAAGTGATGCACAGGTCACTTTATCTAAGATGTCAGGCTGTTAAAACTGACTTAACAGTGATGAGTAGTTTAAGGTTCAAATCTCAGCAGGGTCCACTGGATGAGGTTTTCCACATGTGATTTATTACTCTTGGTTTTATTTAACTTTAACTTTAGATTATAAATGCAGCCATATTTATTATAAATAATTGTGTTGAAATGAAAATCAAAACTTTGTAAATGTAAACGTTAAATAACAAGCACTTGACTTTTTTAACCTAGAGGTAAGTCAAGAACGAAATAGTTCAAACAATTTTAAAGCCCTGGAAAAATTATTGACAGTTGGTGGCCGATCCTTGCAAAAAAAAAAAAAAAACTTAATTTTGTGCTCGGGACAACTTCAAAAATAAAAATGTTAAAAAAAAACTAATAGTTTTAAATAAACCAAAAGTAAAGAAGATATTCCTCATTTTAAGATTTTTTATCTGTTTGACATTAGTTTGAAATTTTTTGTCTAAGTTATAGTTTTTTTCAAAACTTAGAAATTATTTTTCTGGTCCTATTCTCCTGCATATAAATTTTAAGTGACTCGTAGCCACTACTGGTACACTAATAAAAAAAAACTCTTGGTAGGTTCAGCCGACCGTGGACAGTCAACTCCCACAGAGTGATGAGGGATGATCGCGCTGTTTTGTCCACTGCCTCAGTACCTCAAGAAAACGTCATGGGTGTGGATGAAGATGAAAACACACTCTTGAGTAAAGAGAAAGTCATTGGAACAGCCACAAGTGATTCTTCCATTGTGCCAACTGATGGAAATCAGGGGGTACAAGACTCTGAAATAAAAGCACAAAATGACTCTTCTCAGGAAAATCTAACATCTGCTAATAAATATTTTGAAACCAGTAAAACTATTGAAATTGTCTCAGAAAAAATGGATTGCTCGAATGACAAGGCCAGTGATGATGCGACTTTGAACCCATCATCATGCATTGATGAGAATATTAATGTTGAGGGGAAAGGTCTAGAGTTGGGGGAAGAATCAAAAGAAAATAATGATGAATCAACTGAAGACAAATGGAAACCTTCCAAGGAAAAGATTTCAAATACATTTGAAAGTATAAACGATGGAGGTTTACTAAACATTCTCGATGTGAGGTAAGAAGAATGTGTTTTGTAAACATATTTAAAAAGTGGTTTATCTAACAAATGAATTTTGCAGGAATTTTAGTTTCCATATTGAATATGTGTTGATGCAAAAATGTTGATTTCTATTTAAAGTTTGTTTTGAGTAAATTATAATCTAAATCTGTATTCATTGTATAATAAGCCAATAGCTATCACCACAATCATCAGATAACACAACAAATGGCAGATATTATACGATTACTTAGAAGGGTCACAATATGTTCAATTTAAATATTTAATCACATTATTTAATTTACTTTTATTTTACTGCAACTTCAGTTTACCACAGTGTTTTAAACAGTTTATTCAAATTAAAAATGAATCAGACTAGTGTTTTTATTCTTTGTTTCCCTCTATTCTTACTTTTTCTTGACCCCCTCATAAAGAGAAGTATTGTGATCGTAAAAAAATAAAAAAATCAATTTTGTGATTTTAATATATGTCAACATTTCATGACACACCACCCCATAATCGAAAAAGTGACTTTTACAATGCTATTTGTATGTATCTTGACCTGAAGCCTAAACTTGGTATCTAAGGTTTTCATAAGGCTCCCCCAAAGGTTTCTTAGAATTAGATATCCAACCATAAAATTAAGAGTAGTTTACTGAAGGGGGAAAAGATAGAAAATTGATTTTTCCAAAATCTGTTTTAACAATTTTGATTAAATTTTGTATATAGCCATGGTTTAACACTATGCATAAAATGGCAGTTCTCGTTTTTCCATTAAAATGACTTTGAGTACTTGACAAAAGCAGAAATTTCCAATTCCCAATAGTACTAATAATAATTTTAAAAAAATATTAGAAATATATTTTTACTAAAGCAATAGTTTCTGATTTATAAGCTAATACTCTATATAAAAAACTTTACCAAGATCTTTGAAATTGTGGAATTGATTTTTATTCTCTTTGGTGGAGTATTTCTGCAACATTATATATTATTTCATTTTTCAAATCTTAAGAGTTTTTAGTAAATGTCTGTATTCCAAGATAAAAGAGAAAGAAAGTCTGTGTGGTGCACCGTACCATTTATTTTATCAAGGCATGAATGCAGAAATATAAAAACTCTGTGTGTGTGTTTGTGTGTGTGCATGTGTGCATGCATGCATGTGTGTGACTTAGTAGAAGCTAAAAGAAGTGAAGATGATTGCACATAAATTAGATTATTCCCACATTTTTTCCTTCTGTCCTTGGCAAACTTTATACACATAATTTTCAATTAATTAGTTTTATCTTGCCTTATGTTTTCACTTTTCATTATTGTATAATCATTTATATATGAGGCCCTCTCATTGTCAAACAAACACATTAATACAGAAGTTAGAAAATAAAGAATATATAAATATAGAATTCAGAAAAAATATATATACCATGTTGTGTTACTTGGTGTTTGTGGGACTAGCTATTGGGTAAAAGTTGCATGTTTAGTCAAGGACAGTTATCCTTGTATAATTTGATAGCTTTAACTTACGGTAATAACGTCAATTCGAAAACTTTATTTAAGGATAGGGCCATATTTGCAACAGTGATATCAGCAAGTAAAGCATTGTTATATTAATAGGTGGCCATACTGCCAATAAACAAAGTTTATCTCACAAAAGCGATCAACGTTGAGTCACCCAAATAAATAACTAAACTTTACGTTCTGGTGTTCTGGCTGTGGCCTCAAGGTTGAAAGCTCTTGGTGTTCATATGAATATTTAAGTATTGTGATGCAGCCAATTTTCAACTACAACAAAAATATTCAAAACTTGGTAAAGTCAACAATTTAACCTTCATATTTTATGACATGGGTTGGGTGATTAATTTTAAATTCATTATAAGGTTTAATGCAGTTAAAATAAACATTGTGTTAAAACACTTGTAAATATATTTTACTACAAAAAAACCTTTAAGACACCATCCATTAATGTAATACTTAAATTCCACCAAATATTTATTCATGGGCTAGTTTTATTGAAACTATGGTGATTGCTATGTTTAGTGGAGCCGACAGAATCCGGGTGTCTATTCGCCCGTGGGTACGTGTGGACGGGAGCCTGAACAGACGGGTGTTGGATCGCATGTTAGGTGCAGTATTGGGTCATGTCATGTGTCAGCCTGGCGAATCCATCAAGAAGTGCGGGGAGCGTTTTACCCCCGCTTTGCAACCATATCATACCCGAGAACTCATCGAGGTGAGTTTAGAAAAATAAATGCGCCCACATTAGCACTCATTTGCACCCTGCTGAGATGCAACCCTTCCCTCCACCCGAGCAATCCAATCTTGTGTGAGACTTATGTCATAGACCATGCTATCTCCAGTGCATATGGTTCTCTTTTGTCTACTATATATGTGTGACTGCCACATTGACGGATCTTAGTGAGACACTCTGTATAGAGGAATAAAAAGAACGTTTGGGATGTATGCAACATCTTGAAGGCATATGGTGACACGAGTACTAACAGCATCCTTGGGGAAAACAACTGTATGCTGATGTTTCCATTGGCTGAGAATGTCTTTTATTTAACTTTAGTGGTGAGTGCACAGGTTCTAGTTTTTAACACAACACTCTGCATCCATTGGCTGATTGACAAAAGGAGAGAGTGAAAGGTTTTTCCACAACCAATTTCTCCAATTGTCTTGTGGTAATTTAACCATTGTGTTTTTGCAAATTAAATATTCTTACAAAGAAAACAAAATGTTCATATTTGAAAGACAATCATGTTTAATTAATCATGCTATCGTGTATTATTTAGATAATAAATTGTTAAGGGTGTGAAATATTCCTGCAGGAAAAAAGTTTTTTAGTCTCTGATCCAAGAATTGGGACAGACCTGTTGTAATATTATTTTTTTTAAATCATGAAAAGTTGGAAAATTTTATTATTTATTTTAATATACTTTTAATTAAAGATATTCAACATTGTTTCAGCCTTCATGTTTTATTTTCAGTGTTAGTTGCTAGCAAAAAAAAATCACAATACCGAAATAGTATCATTTGCTTCAGTCACCACATAACTTTCATACACTGAGAAATGGCAAAAGAAAAAAAAACTTGCTCACAAAGCCTATCTATCACCCCTCCCCCCACTCCCCAATTTTTTTATCACCCGTCTTACTACCTGTTAAGGATATACACATATATGCTAACTAGTATAATGTGGCATTTTAGAGATAATCTACCCACATTTGCATGGAAGTAGATTGGGAAACCATTTAGAAAAACCAAAAAACCCAACTGGTGTTCAAACCCCGAATTCCCCATCATCAACAGGCCATTCTAACACAGGAGTGATGCCTCGTCCTTGAAGTGGGCAGAAAAAATTTTAAAATATTTTAAAGTATGTTTTTACTCTTTATGACTAAAAATTGCTCACATTCAAATATAAACACAATCCTACCATATTTTAATGCAATTTAATACATCCAGCACTGATACGTTAATGTATTTTCCTTACATAAAAATGAATATGAAAATACCTCAGAATATAAATGATAATTTAAATTACTGAAACTATCTTTAGCTAAATCAAAAATGTTGGCCTCACCCACCCCTAAGTTTTAATGTTTTAAATTGGATTATTTACAGATCTTGGAAAAGTTGGAATGTTTGAAACTACAAGTGGTCAAGGCATCTTGGAAAACTACGCTCTTTTCCAAGCCTTCCACAGTGATAATTGGTAAGTTTTCACACTAATTTGTTTCACTTAGTGCCAACCTTCTAGGGATGTATGAAAACGTCTTTTCAGCTTAGAGACAAAAATTCAAAGGGAGAAAAAATGATCTACTATGGATAGTAAACTATACCTTGATTTCCACTTTTGTGGTTTTACATGACAGCTAGCAGAAGCGAGCAGATGGTATCAGTAATGCCAACATTGTCTGAAAGTAACTTTTGTCAACATATTTGTAAATAATAATTATTTGGTAAGTGTCACTATTATTATCACTAAAAATATTATCAATCACTTTTAACAATGCTTCCCCAAGGATTAGAGTATAATTTTCTTTTACATAATCTAATTTAAGAAAAAAAAGTCTAGTTAATTCATTCTAGTTTTTCTTTTAATTCTTGTGGCCATTACAGTTTAAATAGAGCGTGAAATTTTACATTTAATAGTATTATCTTCAGTTATTCATATTTTTATAACTAGCCTCGCATATCTTTAACATAAATAAATGGTTTGTGATAATAAAGAGTAAAAAAGATACATAATGTTTTTGAAATAATATTAAGTTTAAATTTTGTAAACACCGTGTATGGATACGATTCGCCGTAAAAACTGAAATAAGTTCCCTACGTCATCACCGGCAGCATAGTTTCTATCCAGTGGCCATATTTGTTTTCAGCATTTAAGGCCACTTTTAACGTTCTCTTGCTTTTAATAATTAATTTGAATTAAACAGCAAAAGAAAACTTCAAAACTTAACAACCAACCAAACGGTTATTTTCATAACCAAAATCTA
>CABFWB010002969.1:0-64985 GCA_902151455.1 Timema bartmani | reverse complement strand
AAAAAAAAAGTTTTGCTATAAGAACTGAAAAAAAACTTAACTTTTCAGGGTGCCTAGCATACAGGAAAATCTGGGAAAACTGAAACTATCCAGGAATTTTAAGTGTTCAGGAAAAATTGGGAATAAGTCTGGAATTTGATAAATTTTTAAAAAAATCTGGGAAAATATTTTACTCAAAATATGAAATATAGTAATCATTAAATCAGAAAATTACAATGTGATCAAACATTTTTTTGTAGTTATGTAATATATTTTATATTTTTCTAGTTCCTAGTATACTATATTAATATAAATAAAATAAAATGTATATTTAAATTCTAAAACTTATTAGTTATTATTATTATTATTTATAAAAAGATTAATAAAAAAACTGTGTGTGTGAGGGGGTAGAGGGGGAGTTGTAGAAGAACATACTTTTGAGAAAGTCGGGAATTTTAGGAAATGATCAGGGAAAAAAAGTCTGAAATTTCATTGGTTAAGTTGAGTGGACACTATGCAGTTTTTTCGCGTCTCCTACAACCCCACCTTGATGTCCCAATGAACACTTTGCAATGCTAAACTGATAATAATTTGAAATGTTACCATAGTGTTCCTCAGATAGCTTTTAAACCTCTTTAAGGAAGAAACATATTGAGCAGTTGATACTGACAATGTCACTAATATTTGTCGCATCTTATATATGCTCTAATAAAATATTGCACTGCACTGAGCTAATCCATCTGTATTGGGCTTAACGCTTAATATTTTAAATATATATTTAAACAGTTTGTGGGGGACAGGGGCAAGGTTGATTCAACCACCAAAAAAAAAAATCCACACTATCTCTAAGCATGTAGTACTAATAAAAAGTATCATAACACTTCATGCTAATGTGTATTTTTGTTTAAGTGTAATATAGGCCAACAAATGATGAAATATGAGGAGGTAAACAGAAAGTTAACTCGGCGCAAACATGCTTAGAACTAAGCTAGGTGAACAAGATTTGGATTGTGACTGAATTCATTAGAAATGTCCTTTTGGAGTGTGGCTTCCCATAATCTCTCCATTTGGATGTTGATGCATTTATTAAAACTCTCACTTCTTATTCTATTCCCTTGGATGTATTATTTTGATAATAGCCATAGAAATATTACTCAAATGTACTACAGTTAAAAAAAAGGGGGTGTCACAAGCCTGATTTACCCTCCGAGGCATTTTTCTTTCTTTCCCTAGCTGCAGAGGTGTACCTAGGGTCCCTTGTGCACTTGGCAAGAAATCGTATTGACGTCCCCACTCCCCTCCCTCCAACCCCTTTTTCACCCCCAAAAAAATCACTTTAACCGCAATAGACATTATTTGTCTAAAAATTACTGCTAAAATGAAATTAATTAGTATTGATTAATTTGTGAATGTTTTAATTCCATCAATTTTAAATGCTCCATATAAATTAATGGTCCAAATTAATAAAGTACATAAATTTATTGCACACTAAACAGTAAATCAATATATACACCAAGCATAAATCAATTATACACCATAAGTATGAGTTGTACACTATAATACATGGAAAAAATGTTTTAACCTAACCCTAGATTACCAACTCTGACTAAAATTTTCGTTGTTACTAGCCTATCATATTTTTTTGTCTTGAGTAACCTTTTTTGACCTTTTTTTACTTATTTTTATTTTGAAAAAATTTCATGCTCTACTGTAGTGTATTATGAAGATGCAGGATAAAAAAAAATCTGATATAATGTGTCTATACCAGAGGTCGCAAACTCCCAGCGCGCGGGCCGCATCCAGCCCACGAGACACAGTGACATTAATGCTTGTATTCTTGCTATTATAGTCTTGGTTCTCCAGCTGTTCAGTGTGTTTGTTTTATTTTAGTCTTCCCTGTGAGAGAATGTCATTTTCCAAGAGTAAACGGAAAATTGATCAAGAATTTTGGGTGTTTGGTGAAAATTGGGAGATTAATTTTTTGCTGTTGAAATTAAATCTAAACATACATGTTTGATTTGTAAGCAAAGTATTTCGGTCACAAAAGAGTACAATTTAAAAAGACACTACTAAACAAATCACATTAATTGCTATAGAAAATATAAGGGACTTATGCAGCAAAGCAAACTAGGAGAATTAAAAAGAGGACTTAAATAACAGCAAATTGTGTTTTTGGATGTTAACAAAGTGAATGATGCCGCGGTGAAATGTAGCTATGTGATATCAGAAAAAATTGTTCGTGCTTCAAAGCCATTTTCTGAGGGGGATTTATCAAGGAGTGTATCCTGAGCGTTTTGGACATTATGTGCCCAGAAAAAAGGCACCTCTTTTCTAGCATTAGCTTATCTGAAAATACTGTTGCACAGCGAATTGAAGATTTAGCAGACAACGTGCACAATCAGTTACGTGAGAAATCAAAAGGGTGTGTAGTGTTCTTGACTGCTATTGACGAGAGCACCGATATATGTGATGTAGCTCGGTTAGCTATTTACATTTGGGGTGTGGATAGGAATTTTAATGTAACAGGAATTGTTAGACTTGGTGCCCGTGAAGAATACAACAACAAGAAGTGATATATTTCTTAGTGTGGAAACAAGCCTTAATAACTTGGGTGTGGATTGGACGAAGCTATTCAGTGTAACAACAGATGGCACTCCTGCAATAGTTGGGGAAAAAATGGGTTCGGTGCACAATTAAATCTAAGCTCATTGCTTTACCAAATTATAACTTACCATTCAGGAGCGTGCACTTCAAAATTCATTTAAAATATCTTTGTGCAAAAAAAAACTAAAAATGACATATGTTATGGATGTGGTAGCTAAAAGTTTTTTTGTTGTTTTTTTTACTGGAGACGATACACACATTCATGAATTAAAAGGGCAGAGCTGTGCCAGAACTTCAAGATCCAATTTGGGTCATAGGCCTTACATTTCTTGTTGACAATACAATTACTCATCTTAACACCTTAAATATGAAATTACAAGGACGAGATCAAGTTGTTACCAAAATGTACGACTTGATTCGATCATTTTTATTGAAACTTCACCTGCAGGAAGGTCACCTGGCAGCAAACAACATGGCTCATTTTCTTCTTTGAAATCAGTGTATGTAAATAGCAATGATGGAGCTAAATACCTCTCGCAAATCATTTTGCTAAAAACTTAATTTCAAGATAGGTGTTCTGAGTTTTGTAATTTTGAATCATACTTTCAATTATTCAGTGCACCTTTCACCATACCAGTGGAAGGCGTGAAGGAAGATATTCAGATGGAACTAATAGGACTACAACTACAGTGTAGTTCTATTAGTTCCATCTAAATATAACATTGTTGGAGTACCAAATACCTGACATTTTGGAAATGATTATCCCAAATTAAAGAAACATTGCTCGGGAATACTATCAATGTTCGGGAGTACTTATGTTTGTGAGCAATTATTTTCAGCGATGAAGTTAAACAAAAATAAGCATAGAAATAAATTTAAATATGAGCGACTGAACGCAATATTAAAATTAATATCGTCGAAGAAATTTATACCCGACATAGATCACTTGGTTACACAGAAAATATGCCGAGTTTCCGGAGCACAAAAAATTGTGCCAAGTGAATAAACTTTTATGGGCGATTAACAATTTTAGTTTGTAATTATATAATTTTTAATAACAAAACCACTAATAACTATCTCAATTGGTGCTATACTTTTCCATCCTGTGAAACATTTTGTTGTGTAAGTTTTTATTTTTAAAAACATAAAAAACTGATTCGGGAATATCGCTGGACCCCTCAAACATCTGGAAAAATGTAAGTTTTAAAATATCTTATTTATGAATTTAATTATTTTAAATGTACACGCGTAGCATTAAATATCTAGTAATAATGTGTATACACGCATCGGCAGGACCGTGGGCTAAATGTGAGGCACCTCTGATCCCATTTTCCGATGATGGGAAGCTCGAGCGTCTAACTCCAGCCGCATGCACTATCATGCACAACCCCCTCCACACAAATTCAAGTACATTTACTTTTAATTCAACCTTCCTAAACCCTTCACCATTAGAGTAATGAATTGAACATTATCTGTGTGGGTAGTAAGATGCATTGCAAAAAAAACAACCCATGAAATAAAATTACGCAAATAGCCTCTGCCCTGCAACACGCCTTGATTTTGTGAATCTGGCCCTTTTACTAATTTGAGTTTGAGACTACTGGTCTAGAAAGTATTTCATTACTTATAAATTTATGTTCATCAAAAAGTTAAAATTTCACTTTTCACACTTTGGCTGAACCGAATTCATCTACATTAGTCTGTGAACCCATTTCATGTTCGATTGTTAATAAGGCAAGCCTGGTTAATCTATCTTGGCTCATTGCAAAACTGAGGTAATTATTTATCAACGAGCTTGCTAAGGCTGCGTTCTCAAGATACATATTCACAGGTAAGATGAGATAAATTCAAAGTGTAGTTTTGATGTTTGAGTACACTTTAATAAATCCACGGGAGTTGCTGACTCTAATTCCTTGCTTAACCTCTGCACTTGCACTTTGAACACTTTTAATTTGGATGCCAACTCCACAATTTCTCCGTCCTATGAGTAATGAAGTTCAAACCTAGCAGCACTTTTTTTTAGCTCACTCAAACTCATATTCTTCAAGTTATTTCCAGACAAAAATATAATTCTAATGAGAGCTGACATTACCTCATATATCGTGACTTCATTTCTGTTAAATCTCTATAAAAAAATTGTTTATATATAAAGCTTTGTTCAGGAGAAAGATTATGGGCCTTCATTGGGTGCACTTTCATTCAACTTATTAACTTTCTTTAGCTTTATGTCAGTAAAGCCTCCCTTTAATCCTATTTCTGAGGATTTTTCTTTGACAAACTTTATGCCTGGTTTACTTCCCTCATCTCACATTTTCTGAAACGTTTTTGTAACACCCTTTATTATTTTGTTTGCTACAACCAGAGAAATATTCTTGCTTTGAAAAGGCCTTGTTGGTTCAAATCCCCCTTCCCCCCACCCGCCATAATTAAAGAAGGCAGAGAAATCTGAAGTATATTTGTCTGATCAAAGTTTGTGTGCCAAAAGCTATTTAATCACTATCAGTTTTGTGATGTATCATGTAATTCATTAGTGAAAAAATGGAATTTTTTGAACTTTTTTAAGGTTAAATTTATCTCTGGCTGGCCGAACACCTCAACAACTCGTATCACTTTGACCTTTTGAAGTAACTTTTTAGGGAAGGGGGAATACCTCAGAGCTTGTTTGTTTGTTTTTACATAGGCCATGTGAGATCCTAGTTAAGGTTTGTTATGGTTTATCAATTCTAAAGGTACTAAGGAATATATCGCATCCATGCTCCCACATGATTTCCCTCCATTTGCTTTCCCTCCATTTGCTTTCCCTGAATTTTAAGTTGTTTTGGGCACAAAAAATTATAACATTGGCAACAACCTTTAAAATGTTTTTCCATTTCTCGTTTTTTTTTAAGGCCGTTTTATATTTCAGCATCCAGAGTTTTACCAATTTTTAATCTCCTTTCAATCTTTCGACGTCATGTAGTAATCTCTTAGATGAGATGAATTTCCATTCATTTTGATAGAGGGATTTAAGCGGTTCCAACCCTGAAACCCTTTGTGAAAGTCAGAAAATGGTGTGAGTTTTGGGTTCTTGCAAAAAGTTAAATATTATAAACAAATAAAGAGCATCTTTAAATTGGCAAAATATCAGCCTTTGTCTTTTCACACATTACCCATTTTTTATAAGCTCTAAAAAAATTTGACGCCAAGATGTCTTCCATCAATTGAAGTAGGAAATTTAAATTTGGATAAATTATTATTATTATTATTATTATTATTATTATTATTATTATTGTTGTTTAGCACCGCGTCTTACTACCCGTTCGGGTTATACGCTTAAGTACTAATTACACTAATGGATTAGGAATTGGGAAGGTTGAATTTAGAGGAAGTGAACCCGCATTTGCGTGGAGGGAGAGTTGAAAACCATTTAGAAAAAACCACCCCCAGTTCACCCGACCGAGATTCGAACCTCGATTTCCCCGTCCTCGGTGGTCTGGCTCAGCACGACTGGCGCGTTAGCCAACTACGCCACCGAGGCGGGTAAATTTAGATAAAACTGACTGTTTCAGCACCATGGCCCACAAGATGTAAACGAACACTATTAGTGATTTTGGAAATTCTCGGCTATTTTAAAGGATCATTATAAGCAATCACTTTTGGTTAGTTGTATTTGGTTACACTTGTTTGATTCATTTGGATCTTGTTCTTTGCCAGTCTTGGCTTCATCAGTCACACCTATCTCTGGATCACAGCTCCTTTCTCTGGAGATATACGTGAATACGAAGCCATGGCTAAATCTTCGGCATGTAAAATCATGGGATCATCTTCTCTAGATTGTGTTAAAAAATTAGCACCACCTTGTGGATCTAACAGGTGCCCACTTCTCTTTCCGTTGAATGAGGTTGATCAACTTCATCATGATCTGTATTACAACCCCTAGCGTATTTTGTTATTTCAGATACCTCTTCAAGGAACTTGTTTTCCTCATTGTTCAGGCACAATCAATCGCTAAGCATTCCAGGTAAATATGCCGTAATTTTTTCTATGTATCTTTTCAGCTTTCTAAACGCACTACCAGATGGTTTTTTAGGTCCCATGTGGTTTTATACTGTTTTATTACCCTTTATACACTGGAAAACACTGTACACTGAACTGTTGGTAGGTCAGAACTTGCGCACTGCATGAATTATTGATTGAAGAGTGACTAACAGATAGCTGTCTGAGAGGTGTTTTTAAACCACGACATGAGATCTATAAATTACTACATCTTACGTGACCCAAGAACTAGAAGCATCCTGCGTGTGGGCGAGGTAAGGAAGGCTGAAAAAATTCCCACGCCTTTGTGCTTCAGTGCGAGAGGGACGGGAAGTTCCTCCTGCGTTTGATCTCGCCGCTGTCATGACGACGCGTCTCCACGCACATATAAGTCATACATTCACTAGTTTCCAGCAATCTACCTTCATACCGCTCAGCTCCCAGTTCTTGTCTAAGCTCACGACCTTACACAGATAACTGAAAACAGATTTCTGGGATGATTTTTGTGCCTTCGATGAGGGACCATTTTGCCAACCCCTAAGTACGCTTCTGTCTAGATGAGTTAAGTGTTTTTACCCTCACTTTTGATGTTTTAAATAATCAACACCGTTTAACAATAGTGCCACCTTCATTATTATAACTTACTTTCATTGTTGTACAATACTTATAGAAATGGACTGTGCATAATTTATTCCACAGCAAATTAATTTAATATAGATTAGTTGTTCTGTATAAACTAAAGTGACATGTCTGAAAGTGATATTTCTGATATTAAAGACGAGGCAATACAACAAGCTAAGGAAGCTGAAACCGGGGCTCAGAAGAAGTCTGCAGTATTGGCTCAAGAGTTGACTTCTATAGCCCAAGAGACTGTAGGACATGCTGCAGAAAAAATAAAATCTTACATGCGAGAAGAGGTGGCTTCTACTGTAAGTACTGTTGCTGCAAAAATGGCTGATGTAGAAAGTAAAATGTTTAACCAGCCCAGACAAACGACAAACAATACCCAAGAAGCCACAAATGTATTTTTTGAAACCGCTAGAGAGTCGTTGAAAAAAACTGCTAGTGTTGATTCCACACAAGATTATATAAGAAGGAAAATTGATACTATTACTAATGAAACATTAAAGGAAGTCATTATTTTCATACACGACTATGTTAAAGAAGCAGTTGAAACTATCGCCACTGAATTTATAAAGGGTGCTGTAATAACATCTAAAACATATGCCAAAGAAACAAAGGACACCGCCACTGACCAAATGAACAATACTGTTCATTCCGCACAAAATCACGTAAAAGAAAATGTAGATCTACTTGCCAGTGAAATGTTAAAGGAAACGATCAATTCCACAAAAATATATGCCAGAGAAATAATCCATAATATCATCACTGACAACGTGAAAAATCTTCACAACTCTACATATGAGTGTGTGGTAAAGAAAATTGAGCCGCTCACCAATGAGATGTTAAAAGAAGCTGTCATTTCTACGAAAGCATATGCCAAAGAAGATATTGATAAAATTACCAATGACAAATTGAAAAATGTGGTTCGTCCCACGCTAGATTTTGCTAAAGAAAAAATTGAAACTATTGCAAGTAAAACATTAAAAGAGGTTATTGATTCTACAAAAGCCTATGTTAAAGAAAAATTTGATAGTATTGCTGGTGAGACAATCAGAGATGTGGTCGGTATGAATGAAGAATACCATGTCAATGAAAAAATTGATAGGAGTTTCTGAATAAAAATAATTCAGTAGAGCATATAAAACATTAATTATGTAGTTACGATAACTAAAAGGAGATGCAAGTTTAGTATTTATTTGCCAAATATTGTATGATAAGTGTTTCAACAAATCAAATTGTAAATAAATACACAAAGGGTTGGATATGAACTAGAGCTAGGTCAAATACACTATTTTACAAATCTGAATCTCCAATTTTCCATTGAATCCTGAATCTTGAATCCAAATTCGAATCTTGGAAAAAATTATGGGCATAAGAGGAACTATAAATATAATAGAATAATAGAGAATACAAATAGTAACTGAATGTTAGTATTCTTTCTTATAATCCACACATTATAATTTCATACATTAAGTATGAAGTGTTAAATTACAGGTCTGGGGCTTAGTTGTGAAGTTCATCCTGTAATTATAGTTGTTTTTAAACCACCAATAAGCAATAATAGAGCTCTAAAACAAAAATTTCACTTGAAAAATAGAAAAAAAATAAGATTTTTTAACAGATTGAGTCTTGAATAACAATTTGACTATACCACCCTACAAAATGCATACTAAAAAGGTAGAATTTTAAAGAAAATTTACCAGCATTTGCATAGAGGGTGAGTGGGAAACCATGTAGGAAAAGCAACCCTCAGTAGACCTGACTGGTATTCGAACCCCATCTCCCCAACATCGGCCGTGTCTACTGAGAGAATGATTATTTAGACAATGCAGCCACCATAGCGTGTGTATAATAGTTGCATGTATATACATACACATTAGATTTATCATAAGGGAAAAGGTATAGGCTTCAATACACCTACCTTTTGTAAATAATTAATGATATTTGAAGCTTTACTTTTCCTAACATGCTGCTGGTATGAAGAAATAACACTATTGATGGACTCCTCAAACTTGCCTCGAGATAAATTCTGTACTTTTGCTTCTTTCCATGTCACTATAACATCTTTTTGAGACTATTCCACTATTTTTTCTTAATATCGCTTTTTATACGCAAGCAATGAACAAGTCTCCTCTTTTGGAAAAAAATATTTTTGTTTCTGTACAAGTGATTATTCACGGCCTATGTAAAAGAATGTGCAGTAGGCATTTAAATTATACTCAAACCCAACTATACTTATAAATTAAGGCCGCTTCGACTGACAGCTGTTATCCAACTAAAAGCACGTGAGGGTGTCAGTAGATTGGACAAATCTAAACAAGTACCGTGAGTATAAACATGTCACTGTCACCCTCATGAAAATATGTGTTTTCGACTGTGCTTGGCGCTCATAGTCTCGGGCAGACAATGCAACCCACGCGAATTCGAAATATTGATAAGCAAAAAATAAGTGCTAAGCTTGCATCTTCAACGCCACAGATATTCGGAAGTTATCTATACGTATGGTTATCAAAGGTGCCCCTCAAAGCGTTACGTGGTTTATGGACGACCCCCAAAGGACATGGCCACCACGTTCGCCATATTGTTTGTTGGGAGCAATGTACAACACTGTTTACAAGTATAATTCTAACTCTCTGCTTAAATTAAAGGAAGCTGTCAAAGTATTTATCAGCAATATCTTTCCATTAGGACTGTCACGGGTCTTTGCCAACAACAGCTAAACACATATTTATGTAAGTGGGGACAATTTATAACATTTTATTGTAAAAGGTGAAAATGTAGCTACTGTATTTGTATTGGCATCTGTAGGTGCACAGTTTTTTTTAGCGCCATGTCTTATTATTCGTTCGAGTTATATGCTTATGTACTAATTACGCTAATGGTCTCAGGGTTGAGGAAGACTATATTTATACGAAGTGTGCCTCCATTTGCGTGGAGAGAGTGAAAAACAATTATTTCGGAAAACCGCCCTCAGTACACCCTACCGAGATTCGAACATCGATCCCCCCGTCATCGGCAGTCTAGTCCACTGCAAGAGTAGCGCCTCAGACCATGCGGCCACCGAAGCGGGTGGGTTCACGGTTACTTTTGGCTCATCATATGTAATGAATTTAGCTCGACTCATGAATGTGAACGAGGTTCCAAGACTTGTTTTGTAGTCAACATACTTGTTCAAGCTTTATATGACAAAGTAAGCTATTTGGCATTGTAAGTGTTGGCTAATAACTTGTCTGGCCAGCCTGGAATGAGCGAGAGGATTACTTTTTAGGTCACGAGTCAAATAACTTGCTTGCTTGTCTTGCTTGCTTGTTAACATTTGATTACATGTTGCAAAGCAATGGCGTGTTTTCTGTAACAAACTACACAGAAAGAGAAGCATGTTTAGGCCTAATTACATTCAATTATGGCATGAAAGTTAGGCATTTATAATTTTTGATGGTTTGAAAGGGGTTATGACATAACATTTCCTTTGCCTTACTTATTGAGATATAAATTTGCTCCTTACCATGGCTAAGTGATTTGAGTGGTCAAGGCCATCCAGACTGGGGAGAGGTGGTGTAAGTAGAAATTTGCCCCGGGCTCCAGTGATTCAGCCTTACCGGAAGTCTCGTTGCGCTCCATGAGCCAGGTTGAGTCCATCAACACTGGGGTTCGCTAGTGTTGATGCTCAGTGATAGAAGCACTTCTAAATGTGCAGTTGATAAACGACTCACTTTTAACATGTTCATCAAAAAGGGACCATTTTAATCGTAACATGCAGTCTGCGTAAGTTCTTTGTGAGGTAGGATTATGTGAAGAGGGGGTTGGGTCGCTATCTGAAACTAGCTTTGTGGAGGCCGGCCAATTGACTCGAGATGGATATTTATGTCCTCTCGCTTGAGAAACTATGTTTAAAATTAGTTTTTTTAAAATTGCCCCTTGATGACACCTAGTGATCCCCGTGTTGAAGGACTCAAGCTCTTCCATGGTGGGCAGCCATTTTAACCTGGAGGGTGTGGGTTTGGTGTAGACCTTTTCTGTGCACTGGGGTACAAAGTATCCCAATCCTATATTTGTTAGTATGCTAACACTGTCAGGTGTCAGAGTAGCGTGTTATTCTTTCTATTCCTTCAGTCTGACCTTGACTGTCGCATCTGGTACAGTTGGAATTAAATTAATTTAATTATGATTCTATAAAATAAAGATATTTGAAACTAACTCTTTGTTGGCGCATGAGATTCTCCATGTGACCTCTCAAGTAACGCCAGTTTGTTTATTTATCGTTCGGTCGGTACCGGTATTCCTAGTTTTCGGGCTCACGGCATGGATTTATTTTATTCCATTGTTTAGTCCACCACAATCTAATTATTACTAGTTGCATCATTTGATTTTTTGTTTGATTTTTGAAGCAAGTGTCCTTAGTTTGACTTCCAAGAGAGCTATAAAATTATCCTTGGTGACTTTACAGACTGAGTTCTGAATGTTTTGTATACCCTATAATTAAGTTAGTTCGTAAGTCTTGTGTTGATATAATAAATTGGTTTTAGATAATTCATATATAATATGGGCGAAAGCAACGTTGTACAATTAAGTATATATGAAAGACGAAGCTTGAGGGATAAATGATTATAACTGCGGACATGAGCCGTATCTCGATTATAACCGAATAAATTGGAAAATGATACCTGGACACGGGAACCGAACCCGGGACCTTTGGCTCAGCGCACCAATGCCTAACCCCTGAGCTATCAAGGGATTGTCCCGTGCTCAGGGTCAATCTCCACTTATAATTTAAGTCTTAGGGCCAGTTTCATAGTCAAATTTAGTACGCCTCAAGTGCGGTGCTATACTAAATACAAGACGTCACCTACCTGAAATTTTCATATGCGAAACTGGCTCATTTTATTTTGTTCTAGGTAGGTGTCGTCTTGTATTTAGTATCGACTCGCACTTTAGGCGTACTAAATCTGACTATGAAACTGGCCCATAGTCTGAGTTGTACGTGTAGATATCATCGGCAACAAACCACAGCCACCGGCGACTCGGTTGTAGCGCGGGTTCCCACGTCGTCATGTGTGCGACCGTGTTTTTGTTGACCACTCGTACTCGTGGACCATCCCACGATTCTAAACGTTCCCACTGAGTATTTTCTCAGCCGAGGTTTCACTTTGTCACAACAAACACTCCTGGACCAGGTACACGCTCAGATGACTGCTCTCGACAGGGACGGAGATTTATTATTTACCCAACCTCCTGCACCTAAAACTTGGGGTGTTTGATGATATTCGACCAGCGCCACCACGACTGGTGGGTGACTTCTTGACTACTAGTTCCCACAAGGTCATGCACACGACTGATGTGGTCGTGAGTCGTACACACGACCTCATGGAAACCCGTATTTTGCTGCTGAGTAGTACAACATTATTACATTCCAGTGTCCAGGTGTCATTTTTAAATTTATGACTCAGTTATGTTTGAGTTACATAATATTATAATCATTCACCCCCAAGCTTTGCCTTTAATTATATACTTGATTGTATAGCATTGCTTTCTTCCATCTTTATTCGCTTGGAACGCACTGTATAATGCATTTGTACTATTGGCAGCAAAGAGCCACAACCGAGTCGCCGGTGACTGGGATATCAATGATAGTTCTTAACAGCCGATGATATAAAATTACGTTAATTACAGACTATGCCTTAAAATATGAGTGGAGATTGAAGAATGACCCAGCGCATGGGACGATCCTTGGCTAGCCCAGCGGTAGACAGTGGCGTATTCTCCGGGTATGCTAGTCATGCACCGCATACCTGTAATGATATGGACCAGTTTTTTTTTAAATTCAAGGTTGTCTTTGCTAACTGTGTAAATACTAATGTTTAAATTGTTAATAAATATACATGTAATGAATTATTAATTTTAAAATTAATATTGGCTCATATTCCAAGAATACTGTGTTTGAAGTAATTCTTCTTACAAAAGGCTCTATTTACCACACTAGGAAACACAAGTCCTGCAGGGCTATTGTGAGCGTACGTCGGTAAAAGTGTTGGTATCCATCCTTTCCGATAAATTATCGATATAGATACCAAATGAGCGATTGTGTCCATATCATGGTAATGCCGTGGTATTGCTTCCGACGTGTTTCCAACAGTATCTAGTTACTTTCATAGTCACTACACTATTGACTAAAGCTGGCAACAGATATTACCCAGAGTTCAAAGCGCCTTGTCTACTTTGGTACCAGTTTTGTTATTTTGAAGAAAGCGAAGAGTTCTTAAGGCATTTATTATATTTATAAATTTAAACTCCATTGTTATTAGTTAGTTTTAGAGTAATTAGTTCATTTTTTCTTCGTTTTATTCAATTTATTCGTTTATTTAAAAGTTGTTACCGTATTGTTAATTTATAGAGTAGAATATTTTTAATTTTTTTTGTAATCTCGGGATAGTTTTATTTAAGTGTAGGTTAGGTTTAGCTCCTCTGTAAGAGATTGTTTTATTAAATATATCAATACAATTAGTCAGTATTAGGAAGGACATTTTACGGTTTATTTAATATCTTTTTATTCTTCTATTAAATTGTATTTACTTTGATGTATTCAACTAAAGAAGAAAGGTGTTCAAGCACTTACTTAATAATTTTAAATTAAAGGTTTATGTCATAATAATCATTATTAAATCGTCATGCTGACAATGTATGACCACTAGTTTAGAAGTTGTATTTCTCTAAGGTTGCTTACAAAAATACATGAAGGTAGGTCTACACACATTAAATAACTAGGCTCTAGTTTTGCCTAAGCGTAAATTTACTAATTGTTGGGTCTAGATCACAATTAACTTAATTTAGAAACATTAAAGAAAAAGAAAAGTACACTACCAAACAATTATTAATCCCATAAAACACAACAAAATACCTGACATCAATATTAAGACGATTCGGGTACTGACTTAGAAAATATTAGCTTCACTCATTTACTTCGTCGCAAATCGGTTGGCTATCTTCCTCAGCATTTCCAGACATATTTTACTGTAAAGTTATCATTCGTGGAGAATGACTATATATATATAGCCTATTATTAAAAACATTTTGGTAATTATTTTTTTATAAAATTATTTTGTTCATTTAGGCCTATTTTTTGTGTGTTATAGACTCACTATTGAAAATATATCTTCTTTCACATCAGAGTAAGCAATGAAATTATGAATATATCATACAAAATGCCCCTTCATGTAACTTTAACAATAAACTAACCAGCCAGGGAGGCCGCACGGTCTAACGCACTGTCTCGTGTTAGACTAGACTGCCGAGGACTGGGTGATTGGGGTTCGATTCCGGTCTTTTTCACTGAGGATGGTTTTCCCTAAATGATTTCCCTCTCTACACGCAAATGTGGGTGCACTTCATATACATTACATCTACCTCATCCCTAGCCCATTGGCGTAACTAGTACATAGGCGTGCGTATAACACGAGAGTGTAGTAAGGAGTGGTGCTAAAAAAAGTTTTTAATATAAAATAATAAAATTAATACAAATTAACGTAAAATATAAATTATCAAACTAATGAAAAAATAATCTGACCTTTATAATTTTATAATACACACTGTTCAACTAGTTGTCCAAACCTAGCCTAACACAACTATAAATATCGCTGAAACAAAGCCTTTTATGAGTAACTATATCCAACTAACGTAAAAAATAAACTAAATTAATAAAAGTTATATATTATACACCGTTCAACTAAAACTCTTATCTAACACTTATAAAGTATAAATAAAACAGACACAGAGCGTTTAGTGAACAACTATATAGCCTACTATAAACAAGAGTAAATACAACACTGAAAAATATTAGACTCTAAAACACAAATACTACTATAACAAAATGTAAATAGTATATTAAAATCAATGAAAGGAAATGGAAATCTAAGAACGTATCGGTAGGCTAACAGAGGGGGTAGAGAGGTCATTTAACCTATCAACAAAACTCGGTATCGTACCGTGGTTGGTATCTTCCAAAGAACGCTCACAATCGCGTTTGTTGGTATATTCACGGTGTTGTTAACGTCGTTGGTAACTGTTACCGTGGCGGTCACAATAGCCCCGCTGCCACTTAAAAACCGCAAGGTAAGCTAGGGAGGCTCTAATGACCTTGCCCAATGTCTAGGGGGTTGCAACACATTCCCTTTACGCTCTAGAACTTAGGGGTGGTCGGGTAGCAAATATTTGTATCGGGCGGGCTCGGTCGGACATTACAAAATTAAACTCGGACACGGGCAGATTCGGGTGGGCATTTCATTTTGCAAACAACTTTGTCACAGGCCTTTAAAATTTCAAATTACAAGTTAAAACAGTCACATTTGATTAAAAAGAAATAAAATGATTATTTTATGCTCAAGAATGTATAGTTAATTATAGTTATAGATTTCGCTTTGTTTGTGAAAGTTCTGTTTCTAACAATTCTGGCTAGTAATAATAAACTAAGGAACTATAAAGAAAACTAATTTAAATTAAGTTTTCGCAAGCATAAGGCCTAAAAATCTCAATGTGGAAATGCTGAATTTGGTATGTTGTTGGCATTGACAGAGAAAATTAAATCGTAGGAATCTTGATTTCGCTATGTTGTAGACTTGTAACCTGAGAGAAACGTTATCGTAGTTTTGTTGAAAGCAAACATAATAATTTACAAATTAATAAAAAATAATACTTACTTTTGTTTAATATTAGTTGAATTGAAATAATTCAACTATGAATACCAGATAAACACTATTTTTTCCAAAGTTTGAATTAGATGTTTGTGCTAACATGGTATTATATACCTACCAAGTTCTTGAGATGCCCGATCGAAATACGGGCAAAAAAATACTCGCCCAACATTCCGGGATTTTTAGATGCCCGATTTATTGCCCGAAATTTCGGGTCCACCCTATTATAAATGCACGCGGCCGCCAGGCGTTGCGCGGTTGTTATCTAACTCAGACTTTCAAGCTGGGCTGGGGCATCCTCCTCCACACTGAACAAGAACTAAAGCTGTAGGATATTCCCCTCTCAAGTTGCTGTAACTTGGTAGCTGAGTATGTAGAGCACTTTGAAGTAGCCCCTAAACAGCTGGCATCCTTCTCGGTCCCCCTCTCCTGAAAAGGCCTAAAAACTTGCTGTTATAAACCCAAAAAAGGAGGGTTGTTTCCCCGAGCTACTAATTATGTCACTACTCTATGTCATGCTAATCGGCAAAACAATATCTGTGTTTGAAAACATTACCTGGTACGGGTACGTAACTGCTGATTCAGAACAATTGATAGTATGAGTTCTCAAACTTAAGTCATCCTTGCACGCTCTAGATTACCTAAGGCTGCAAGCTACTACATTTACATAATAAAAATAAGCAATTAATAAGTTATAGGATATTATGTGTAGATTAATGAGCATATAATTTAATCCTGTCTTATCATGTGAAGAGGTGGTCCTTTAGAATCCAGTATCAAGTTGAAACGACTGAAAAAATTTTGAGTTTGTGAATTTTGTAGGTGCACACGTTTTACAATCACTACTCTATGTAAAGACGTGGGCTTTACGATCACCAAAGTGTGTGAGCACGGCCCTACGGTCCCTGTTATATTACATTGCGATGGGGTCAGTCAGGGTGGGTTGAATTAATGGCCGACAATTAATACTATTGGGTTTATTATAATAAAATGAACTAATACATGGTCGTCATAGTGATGAGGGTTGGATCCAGCCGTCATCTGGTCACCTGTGAGTTCAAGTCACAATTTTATGTTTCGGTCTAAGTCCGCAACCTCTCAAAAGGTGTCCCATAAAAACGCACATGGCAAGAGACTAGGACACTTTTCATGACATTGCTATCCGACTAAATCTCCGAAGAGACCCCCCCGAAGGGTTTTCCAGCTACACTGTCCTCAGGCTCTCAGGCCCTTCACAGTGCAACCACTGATACCCATCGGGAACGGCACCTTTTCGCCGGACATAGACCGAAGTCCATGGGTGCCATTCCGGGTACTTGGGCACCCAAAAAACCAGTACCAACCCTTCCATGCCAAAACCCCTCCGCCCCTGGGACCAGATGGAGGGGGGAGTTGGCTCCTCATAGTGAACGTTCATCACGTGGAAGTCAGGAGCTCAGCCTCCGAACAGCCGTTTCCTCAAACTTCGTTCTCTCAAACACTCTGTCCTTTAATTTCACCCACCATCTTTGCTGTCAACACAGACTTTTCAAAATCAGCTGTCCGGAGTTGCCCAGTGAGGACCTCGAGGAGGTGCCCTGACTAGCTATCCCCGCTACACGGGTACGCACTACCAACCGCTTAGTGTGTGTCGAGAAGCGAGTATCCTCCTACTCACACACAGATGATCTTGTCGGGGTCACCGCTATGCCGGACCCCGTCCGTCACATTGCCCAGGGGCCGCCCCATGGAGGCGCCCTGACAGGATTTTTAGAAAACTGTCAGTACCGGAAGGTGGCAAAGACCGTCTAGTGCTCGTTTATGTGAAACGTGCGTGGGCCCAGAGCGCGTTCCGGCTACCTTACATCGGGTAGGTGCCTTACGCCTGAGCACCATGACCCCCACACTTGTTCATGACACTCACTCTCGGGCCCCATGCGACATCATTCGAGGTCATGATATATTCTGGTCGAGCCGCCAGACTAGCACCAGCGTTGCGATGACGTCACCGTGAAAGGGGGAGGGGCTTGTGAGGGTATCACGTGATCTAGCCAGCCAATCATAGCGCTGTTCCCATACGCCATGCCATCTACAAAGGTGTTATTGTGATACTATATGGCCTGATTATATTTTTTATTATCAATTATATTTCATTGTATACATGATTATTACTGCTGAAATAGTCTCCAAATGTAATTAAAACCTAATCTAAGTGGGAAAGGGAATAAAAAAGAACTCGAGCACAACTATAAATTATTTATTAACATTAACAATAAATAAATCTGTTTGGACAACTGAAACTAAAAAAAATGGTCACATCCTTTTATAGATTACAGTTTTTTATTGATATTTAATTACAAGTTTTATTATTTTGACATGTGGTCTTTAAAAGGTGGGTACATCCACTGTTTTGTTTCTGACAACTGCACTTTTTTGAGCACATCATTTTTACGCTTGCACTAAGCTGCTGACATGCAGAAATTACTTTTGAATTGTCATACAAACTGGAAGAAGTCTGTTCTCTTTAACATTCCAGCCATATTGAGACGAGTTTTGTGGCTTCATCTCCGATTTGTGTAAAATGGCCCAGATGCTTGCTTGGAAGACCGCACGCTTACCATGTTGAAGGCAAGAATCCTGTGTGGGAGACGTAATCTCAGGGTTCTGAGTCTTATGGCAGAATATCTCCTTACGTAAACCATTTATGGTATCTCCTACAGTAGTAAAGTACGAGCTGATCAAGAAGCGCTCCAGCTGTTTAAACTCGTACGATCCCATGTCAAATTCCACAAATGGCTTCTTCATAATTTGCAGCACTGTCACAGAGTCTGGATTTTTTCCCCCATACATTGAAAGTCATCTTCTTTGAACGTCTTCGAAATGATGATGTGGAGTCACAACCTGTGAAGGCATATCACATGAGGAGTGCAAGGCTTCCTGTAGGTCCAAACGCATGATAAATCTGACCATTATCAAACATCCTTTTGTTACCTGCAGTGAAGGAGACAAACATTACTAAATCATTAGTTTTTCCTCCAAACGTTTGTAGTGGTATGTCAGAATAACGATGACGTCAGAATCCACTGTACGTACGAGTAGTGACCGTGCCCCTTCTTTCACAACACGAATCAGGTGTACAATGATCCTGGTGTCTGCCTCACAGTGGTCACATTTTTCTTCCATATCAGCTAGGGATCCAATATGACTTACTGTATCTGCACTTGTGACAAAAAAAAATCATTCCTTATAGTACCCCGAAGGTTCATAATGGATTCTTTTGTGAGATATTCAAACAGTTGAAACTTGTTTTTGGGCACAGAAATAAAAAGATGGCCAGTCTTTTGGGATGCGCACATTAGGTCCAATTTTAATTCTTATTGCATCACTACCTCTCTTTGTCCTTGTTTTTAGCTTTGCTGCAAGTGTCCAGTATGAGTCCCAAACAATGTGAAGTTGCGAGGGTTCTTTCAACTCATGTTCAATGTACTACAAGAATAGCAAGCGAAAATAATCTTTGAAGTCTACTGTTGTAATTCTTGGCTGGAGAGAATGGATAAGAAGAGCCCCTCCATCTACAACTATTGCGTAGAAATTTGACTGAAGGGATGAAATAAGTTCTGCATAGTTTTATTCTTGTCGTGCAAAAAACCAAAACATCATGTTTGTTTTAATTGATACATTAAGTTCAGTGCCGTTTCCAACTGAAGGTGGATTGTTATAACATTCGTGGGCGAAAAAGTTGTCGACATCACCTTTTCTTGATTGAGTTGCAATGAACATTTGACCAAGAACAAACACATCGGCTTTCATCAAACACAATTTCATAGGCTGTACTCCTTTCATTTTGGAGTTTTAAAATATAGGAAGGAATTTTTCTTGATTGGTGTTTTGAATGAATTTGTTTTCTCAATCATGACAGTCTTTATAAATTCATTGAATTGATCTTTACCTTGCCTAAGGAATGTAAAAAGTGGAAGTCTTATCTTAAATTAACATCTAATTAAACTGTTTTTGCCACACCACTTATTACACATATTATTATATAGGCCCAACCTTTTTTCATTGTTGTTCCACCATGTTGAAACATAAAATTGGGCTTTATAAGCAAACAGTGGAACTTTAAAAAAAAATTGCAAGTCACAAGATATTCTTAGAATAAACTTAGGAGTCAGATTTCGTGAAGAAAATATAATTCCATCAACTTTGTAAACTTCAAGATGGCGGCCGTTTAAAAAAAATGACAATCAGTGCATTTTTCTAAAAAATTTCACAAGACAAAAAAGTCTTAAAATATTTTTTAAATGCAAAAATATCTTTTTATATTCATTTTTGTGAAAAACATGTGATTTTGGTGGATGGTGCCATTTTGACCCACCACACCCTTGGGTGCACGCCAGTTTGGCCTTCTATCTAGAATTAATTCTCATAGTCCAAACAACGATTTAAAGTGTACGGGAAAACTTTAACACAAGTTGTAGTTCACCCCTCCTTAGAGTCAACCCTACTACCTAATATAAATATATAAATGAATGACGTAGTCAAATATGATTAAACGTTATTTATTTTTAATGGAGTGTGATGTAAGTAAGCACGTCGCGTAGTACAAAACTTATGATAATTAATGTTATATTATATATTATAGGTAAGCGAAAAAAATCCCAAATATTCAACATTTGAAATAATAAATTATTGGATGTTTCTATCGTAATTCACTAACCCCATAAATAGAAAGTGGACACATGCAAAGTTTTTTGTATGTGAGAGTGCACGTTAAATACCCCAAATAAATTAAATTTACGTAAAAATTTTCAAATTTTCAATTTGGGCTATTAACTAACTCAATTTTTATTAACACTGTACTGACCAAACAAAACATGTCTTTGAGCTGGATCCGGCCCACGCGCTGCCCGTTTTGACCTTTGGTCTAGACCAGTGGTTCCCAAACTTTTTGAATGGCGTACCACCCCATCAATTTCAGTAATTTGGAGTACCACCAAGATAATCCTGAATATTTACTATTTCGGCACATTTGTAATGTTGCCCAGGGATATAATAACACTGACTGCGTGGCTGTACCGTCTATATGAGCTTGAACAAACCCAAACGTTGCCACCCCACCAACCACTGACTAAATCTCTTTTACTTTTGGTTAAACTTGAGATATTGATACATTTATAATATTTGATTAGGCACTATCTTTTTCCGACTTTAATTTGCTTGTTTTGCTTGCCGTCTCACGGCGAAGGCCTACGACCGGCAATAATTGTTCGTACCACTGTTGGTACGCGTACCTCAGTTTGGGAACAGCTGCTCTAGACTTTTATGACAAATTCGAAGAACTTTACTGCTGAGAACGCTGACAGCCAGGCAAGTATCCAGAATTTTCTTTCGGGGTGGGCTCATTCTTCAAATATTGCTCGACGCTGACGGTCATCTCAAACTAAACAGCGGGGGGGAGGGGAGTGGACGAATCTGACCTGAACGGCGAGAAAAATATGTCAAAATTTCTTACAAAAATATTTTGAAGTAGATCCATTCTTGCATTCACTAAAAATTATATACTTTTATGACTTTTAATAGAAAATATACTAATTTTACAAACATTTTTTATAAAAATTAATAAATTCTCTATTTAAAGTAATAAAAAGTTTATTAATTATTAGTGAGTGCAAGCATGGGTCAAATATAATATATTTATTTACTGAATTTTGACATATTTTTATCTCCTTGTGTGGAGGAACTCCTGAGTATTTTACATCCTATTATTCACGATGTTTAGTCCGGTTAATAAAGTGAAACTGACATTAATTACTACTGTATTTTTAATTAGGAATTTATTAGGACTATACGTGCCTGCTGGCCGCACTTCATTAAACGTATTCTAATCTAGTAGTTCACATTTTGTGTAATCCTGTCCATCTTTGGGGCAAGTAACCTTTCAGATAAGTGAACCACAACATGTGGTGTCTTACAAAACCAAACTTGATCTAGGCTAGGATTTTATGGTTAATTCAATGGCTGTCATTAATAACCAGTTTGTTTAAGAACTTGGATAGTTTATTTAAAATGAAGAAACTAGTCACACATATTACCGTTATTGATCAAAATTAGTACGTACTATTTCACAACCAAGCATTCCAAGGTTAAGTCTGTATTTAACATTTTTAAACATATTTTCTCTAATTTAACTTTGTTGTTGGTGCTCTCTTGGATGACAGTGATTTATAGTTCTAAAACAAACATTGATGGAGACCTCTTAAAATCTGTCCATTTGGGGTGGATTTGGTGTTTTTATTAGTTTCTTGAAGTATTATAAAATTCATAGTACCTACTTTACCTATATTATGTTTAAATTACTTAAAATTTCTTCAAGAGGTATCTAATGTTATAAATCATTTATATAATATGCCGGGGGGGCTTCATCACGAGACCACAGGTAAGACTTTCTCGCCTTCCCTCTTGTAAAATAAATAATAATAGAAAAATAGTTATGCTTGTAACCTAAATAAATGTTAACACTGGTTACCTAACAATAAAAGATAGGTCTATTATGTAATTTAATTTGTGATTATTTGCAGAAGACACTTTGATTTCGTGAATGTTCATATTAATCTCGAGGGTCTTTAAGGTCAACTTGAAAACAGTTTGATTGAAAAGTACGTGATGTATTTTCTCATATCACGTACTGTACATGTTCAGAGTACAGAAGCCATTGTTTAAAGACTTGGAATGTCATACTTAGCTAAGGGGGCCATCCAATGACTTCCAATAATTCCTAGTAGCAGCTATGTGTTTCTGTATCTGCACATTCTTAATTTTAAGCATATCCTGTTGAATCTGTTGGTCACCTTTCGGCCCCCAACAATAGGTGTACATATAGCTCATCTAGACAAAGCTTTAGACGAATTAAACAGGGCCAATCTCAAAATACAACAAGAAAAATGGAAGTTCGCAATAAGGCAGGTAAAATATTTAGGTCATCTTATTTCAGATCAGAGAATCAAACCTAGCACCATGAAGGGTGAATCCACACGTAACTATCCAACACCATGTGTCAAAAATGGTCAACCTAATAAATAGTACCTGGTGTCTACATTAAATGGTAAATCTACGCTTATTTTAATTAAATAACTCAATTTGAGAGTAGTTTTCTCGTGACCATTTTAGACATTTTGAAATCGTTTGAAATTGGAATAAAAGTTTTCGTTCAAAATAGGTATCTGAGAATTGTGTTTCATGATAAATAAGAATTTTTCTTTACAAAACTAACTAATTTGAGGGTGGTTTACAAATAACTGATTTTGGAAATTTTAAAAATCTTTTTAGAAGTTCTTTGAACAATTTTATTAAAAGTTTAGATATTAAGAGTGTCTATTGTAACTAACAAGATGATGGGTATTTTCTGCTGAAAACTTACTCACGGGTAGCTTATTCCAAACAGTTTTTTTTTTTGCTTAAATCTATTATCCCCTACGTATATAAGAAAGTCTTAACGATTGCGTAGTATCATTTATTTTTACATAAGATCAGTAGAAATTACAAACTTGTATTAGTAGAGGGTTCACTGGTTTCATCCTAGGTGATATCTGAATTAATTTACCACCTCTGTGTCGTTATCCAATACTAGTATAGTTAGAACTAAGAACTTTTTTTTATTCAGGTACCAATCTCTTGTCATTTAAGTCAACTAGATTATAAAATGGTAAACTTTTGTAACAATTTACTCGAGTAATTTATTCACCTGGATAATACATCCCATGGTTTGTTCTTACTGTGTTGTCTTGAGATAATATTGTTGAAAAATAATTACAACCCGCCCCTAACTATTCAAAGCTACCTCGGTTAACGGAGTGTATGGCATTAAATGTATAGCCTTAAATATGGACGTTCATTCTATGTTGTCAGAATCAAGAATCCCTTCTGTTGAACTAATTAAAAATTAACATATAATAATATTAAATGAAATAAGAAAGACCCATGTGTTCCTAAAAACACATTTTATTACCACCGTAAAGAGCTTTACATTTCATGCTTATAAAACTAACACATCTATAAAAACTTAATACCGATATTATTAAAATAAATTAAAATGATCGTAATTCGGGGTGATCCAAAGCCTCTGTCCATAGAGTAACGAATAAAATGCTTTCCATACAACGGACGTTTCATTGTAAGGTAAAGTCACAAGATCGAAAGGTTCAAGTGTGATACTCATAATCACATTGTCAAATTGTCGGCTCTTCATTTTTTGAGGAAGCAGTTTACTCAAAACATTATTGCAAAAAATATTTTAAGCACCTTTGTCGAACAAATTTAATTGAAGATAGTTAAGCTTATTTTGGACAAAATAGTTTTTGTTCTGGTTATCAGATAATGAGCAGAAGACATAAACTTAAAACCGATCGTGTTACTAAATGTTGCCTGGAATATATATAATATATTATTAGAGTCTGTGAGGACTTGGAGAAGAAATACACTTTCATTTAATGAATCTTCGTGTGAATATCGAGAATCATTTAGGTCTGCTTGAAAACTTGTGCGGTAAGGCACGTTGATCAAATGACTTCTTGGTCGAAGAGGACAAGGATCTAATATCAGATAGCTCTGGGGACACCGTAGCGACCCGACACGCCTCTGGGGCTGTAACCGTTGTGGCCAGCACGATTGCCACTGCCAACATCACCGGACACGTCACTACCTCCATATCTACCACCGGAACCTCCATCTCCCTCGTTTGTTGAGGGTCTCTCTAGATAATGAACCTGGGAGCCCAGCATTGTCAGCAGTACTACTGACCTGCTTCTGGGTCTTGTGCTTGATGAAGTGGACCTCCGGTTTGGAAGGAGGGGTGGGCGCTGGTGTGGGGATGACGATATCATCTGCTTCCTCGGGTTTCTTGACGAGCACGTAGATGAGCGTATTCTCCTGGTCTTGAGCGAGCTCGGGGATGGTGGGGTTTACTGGGGTGGTAGCTGTAGGAGCCTTGATGAACATGATCTTGTAATTGATCCTGGCCTGCCGGGGATCGATGACTTGTTGGGCTCTGATTTCTTCTTCAAGATCTGGTGGGGGAACGTGAGCGTAGACACTCGTTCTAAGTACACCTCCTCCAGTGCCTCCGGCTCCTCCACCACCTCCAGCCCCACCACCTTTGGCTCCTGCACCAACTCTTCCCAAGGATAAAAATACTCTATCACCTCCTCCACTACCTCCCAAGGATACGACGCGTCTACCATTTCCTCTTCTTAATAAATGTCCACCCAAACCACCTCTGATGAAGTTTGCGCCTATAAATCCACGGGTTCCTCCAACGCCAAGGCGTGAATCGCCACCAAATAACGAGGAACCGAAGCCTTTCCCAAAATTGAAGCCGTTGTTGAAGTAGGACGGGCCAACAGCAAAAATACCGTTGAGCGGGGATCCATATCTCTGTGAAGGAACGTTGTAGAAGTAGTCGGCCTCTGGGCGCGCTGCAACAAGCGCCACCAGGGATGCCACAACCTGCACAACAACGTAGTGTCATTAGTACAAGTACTTCTTATACATCCAACGAGGGCTTACACCTTAGCAGAAGTACGAAATGATCTACCTACGACACAACTGCAAATTATCCTTCCTAAAGAAATTTTAAAATAAGTGTTATTCAATAACTTAATTTAAGTGGTAAGTTATTATTATTATTATTAGCACCGCGTCTTACTACCCGTTCAGTTTATACACACTTACGCTAATGAGTAATGGGTAGAGTGATTGTGAGATGAAATGGAGGACCTACAGTTTAACGTGGAATCTGAACCACGGTGGAGTCCTGTCATTCCACACATTCACAAGTTGTGATTAATACACGTCTTGTCAGAGGTGAAAGAAGGGTTTGGTAATCAGATACATATGTGCCAGGACCAAGGATTGAACCCCGGACTCCCAGCACAGAGGTCTGACACCTTACCCCTAGACCACCAGGTCACTCTGAGTGGTGTGGATGATTACGGTTTTGACAATAAATGCACCCGTATAAACTTGGAAAGAGGATGTAAGAACCACAATAATCAATACAATTTGGAATACACGTAGTACCTTGAGTTTAGTTTATGCAATATCGGCCTATGAACCTTATTTATATCATCCCCAACTATAATAAAAATAAAATAATATAAAATAGTTAGTTGTAATGACATGGTATCGTTGAAAAAAAATCTATAAGTTGCTTCTTTTTTATCCCCGCGTCTTGCTAACTGCTCAGGCTATTCGTATACGTGCAAATTTCGCTAATGTGCTAGAGATTAGTAAGATTTAATTTAGAAGAAGTGTACCTACATTTTCGTGGAGGGAGAGTGGAAAACCATTTATGAAAAACCACCCTCAGTACACCGGACCGGAACTCTAACCCCGAGCTCGTTGTCATCGGCAAACCAAAGCAGGGAAGTTAATTCTTATATGCCTTCAGAAACAACCCAAGTATTGGAGAGAAAAGTGACTTAATATGAGTACATTATTTTAACGTGCTACATTAATTTTATCATAGCAACAAACATGAAACATGCTATGTTAAAATTTGTATTAGATGTATTTAAAATTGATTCTATTAGTTCATACTTTATAGAAAATGAACAAAATTAAACTTTCTTAAATATTCAAATCAATCTTCTAATGTTCCTAAATTAGAGACCTAATTGTTGACATCTGGGTGAATTCGTTCATTTTACACCGAGCGGATACTATTATGCTCTTGTTTGAATGTACAATACACAAACCTACTTTCGGAAAAAACAGGTTTTTTTCGGACAGAGACGTCATTGAAAAGGCAGTTGGAGAAATTAAGTTTTCTTTACCGAAAAATGTTTTCAGTCCCTTCTTTAATACATATTCCCAACCCTCACAATTTAGGATCCCATTTTTTCTCATTTTCATGCGTGTTTAAAATAAACCGCGAATATCAAAGCTTTAAATTCAAGATACAATCATAGTAAATAATATAACCGTACCTATAAATATCACACTCTCAAAAGTGTAAGTAAAGCGAGTCTGGATAGTAGGATACAGGTAGGTCAAGGTTCGAATGAATCACTTTTGGGTGCACTGGAATAATTTTACAGTATAATTTATCACTTTGATTTTTCCATCCTTCTATTAATTCTGGTAAATTAGATTAAATTACTCTTTTTCTCCCTACTCCTTATAATAAATAGGTAATAAACGTTATGATTAAACTATTGATTAAACGATAACTATCCTTGAAAGTAGTAATAGAAAAGTTGAAAATAGTATTAGTAGTAATAGTAGTAGTAGTAGTAATAGTATAAAGTCGCTTTAAAAATACAGAGAGAAAGAGAAACCAGAATGTAACGAAATTGTTTTTTTTTTAAGTAAACATCCATTTAATCCTTAATATCTTTGATTTATTAAAACAAAGAAAGCACCCTTTACCGACCAGATTATTGTATTTTTACATATGTTCTTACGTTGCCAGCGTATAACCCGAACGAGTAGTAAGACGCGGTGCTAAATTAAAATCTGACGTTGCCATTTGAAACATATTACCTTAGAACAATAGTAACATATTTTTCCTCGTGTCTTACGATTGATCACTTGTTAATATATTATAAAACCATAGGACTCCTCTAAATATAATAAATCATGTGAAATAAGATGAACATCCTATGTTTGATGTCGACCTACCAGTAACTCTCTCATGCCTGGACGTGGTGGTGTTTTGACAACGGACGATCACTGTGTGATTCTTCCAAAGAGAACACTTTTTATTTTAAACTCTTTAATGCTCATCCTCAAAAACAATTATTTGAGCGTAATTGCTACCTTCTTTTACAAACCCTATAATTTAAAATTTTGGTGGAATATGGCGTAAGGAAGGACCTTTTAGGCATTGAATTAAGAACACATCGATGTAACTACTTGTTACGTAACTAACGCAGGTCAGACAGAAGATAATTGCGCATTTGATCATCTCTTTAGTAGTGGAGGTTGATGTCTATGAAGTGTTCAGTCTTTTTGTTTACGTCTGTTTATTATTTGTTAAGTAAACGGACGAAAATGGTGAGTGAATAGTCATTAAAGTTTTTGAGGTTTAAACGTGCATATTATTATAACATATGGTGTTTAATAATATAGCCTTAACTTACTACATCCGAATCAATAGTTGGCGAGTGTTAGCATAATTTTTTTTTCTGTCCAACCAACATATTATTCTAAATTTAAATTCTAAGAGACTATATGACAGTTTCAAGAATTACTAAAACTAATTTAATATAAAGTCATGTGAGTGACCTCCATATATAATTTTTGATACATATTACCAATGCCTGGAAAATAACACTAATTATTGATGGATTCAAAAAAATAGGTTTATACTTTTTAGACCTTATTTATACCAAAATCTTAATAAATGTGAATCCGTATTTGACATACAGTAAATTTAATCCAACATTCCTTAGGTGTACTTAGACAAATGAACTAAACAAAATGTATCGTCTTCCTCCTCATCATCAACTGTTTTCAGCCTGTGGCCGAGTCTGCTTGGTTTAATGCCTCCATTTCCCTCTGTCTTTCCGCCATTCTTCCTCGTGCACTCTCTTCCACTCTCCTCCTCTCACTTGCACACTTGCTGCTCTTCATTTAACTCCTAATCAGTTGTTGACTACTTTTTTTTAATTCCGGTGATTTATTGTTTTTGGCCTTGATTTTTCCAGAGAAGATTGAATTTAGAGGAAGTCTACCAGAATTTGCATTGAAATAGAGTGGAAAACTATTTAGGAAAACCTATCTAATATTAATCGTGAACACTCAGTTTTAATTACATTAGCAAGTGTGCCAACCAACCTCGTAGCAAATTCATTTCTGAAAATTGAAAAATGACATCTGAACACGGGAATCGAACTCAGGACCTTTGGCTTAGTCCGCCAATGCTCTACCCACTGAGCTATCCAGGAATCATCCCGTGCCCAGGGTCATTCTTCACTCATTTTAAGGCAGAGTCGATGATGGATGTGCGGAAATCGTCGACTACAAATGTGTGATTTTATTAATAATATCACGAGCTATCAGATAACGCAGTCACCTTCGACTCAGTAGTTGGCTTATTGCTGCCACTCGTACAATTAACATAATTGTGATTGCAAATTAAGAATCAAATAGCAGTAGCTATTATTTATGCTTTTTATGAGTGAAGAATAACCCTGAGCACGTGACGGTTCCTGGATAGCTCAGTGGGTAGAGCATTGGCGTATTATTTTAAAGGTCCCGGGTTCGATTTTTGTGTCCAGGTGTCATTTTTCAATTTTCAGAATATGATATCTATATGGAGTAATCCTCGCTAAAAAGCATTAATTATAGCTTTAGCTATTTGATTCAAAACAATTGTAGTTTTGGTGCTGCGCTCAGTGAATTATTGAAAGAATTACTATGCCTGTACCAACCTACCCCTAAGGGATCCCTGGTTCAACCTGAGGCTATAAAAGTGTATAACATCTGAGTTTAACATCATACATATTCAAATTCCTACCGAATGTACTGAGTGCTTTATCCATTTTAGTAGTAGTGTGGTTTAGCTGTTAGACACGCAATCTACAAAGTCACCGTTGATAATAATGTCAAGGTTCAAATACCGTTTGGGTGTTTGGGAGTGGTTACTAAAATAAGATTTTTCGCTATAGTTTTCCAAAGCTCTCTCCCCACTAGTGCACACACATCTTCTTTTAAATACCCAATATTTCATATACACTATATAAAGTCGTTAATAAACTGCATGCATGTTAAATGTTTTATTTAAAATAAAAAACAGAGTTTTTTTAAAATAATAAGTGGGTGCTATTCTAAGTTAAGTTAGTTTGTATGAAGTGTGCTGATTAAAATATTTGCTAAGAAAGTGCACGGTGGATCTTATTATTCCCGAGATAGTTAAGGGTCAAGTCCTCATAATAAGGCATTTCCAATGTTAATAGCAGTAAGGGGAGACCGTTGTACCTTGGATCACTTTTTAACAAATCTATTAAATAGTTGTTTTCTTAATTTCTTTTATTGAATCAAATAATCCCCCCATAATAAACCTATATTTTACTATAACTATCAATCAATTTAAACGTTGATATCATATTCCAGGCTTTTGTATTAAAGTTTATTTAAAGGGTATACAAATGATCCATGGTACAAGACCATCATGTACTTTGGATCATACATAACCTCTTGTACCTTGGATCACACAAGTTATAGGCAGGTAAAATAGTGAACATTGTTACAACAGTGAACACTTTTTTATTTTTAAATGCACATAATTTGTATTACATAAGATTAACATTAAATGTAGGCTAGATGTATTATTATATTTGGTTTAAAATTGTTAAAATTAAATGTATAGTTCATTTTACATTGTAGCTTGAAAAATCTACTTGGAACCATAATTGTCCAGCTACTCTAGCTGAACCTCTAGGTTCTATTGGTCTAAGAAATTTAACCAATATGTCTTCTTCAATCACATCAAACACTTCTTCTGATTCACATATGGATTTACTAGTTGATCCAAGTCGTTTGTAAAATTTCATCTGAAATTCAAACCCATTAAGATCTTTCGAAACTATTTTTGCAACATGATTTTCAGGAGCCCCTTTTTAATTCGTAAATATTACCAACACACATTCTCCACTTTCAAAACACGGTCTCTCTAACGCCAGTTCCTCCTGGGCCTAAGATATTTCTTGATTAATAAAATCCAATAGTTTAGTTCTATCGTCAGCACCATCATCATCTAAATAACTATTTATATCTACACAATCAGACTCGCTGTCAAAATCTATTTGCTTAAAAGCTTTAGGTTTAATAGGCCTTGGTCTTTGTTGGGCTTGTGGTACTTTGGGCATGGATTTTTTAAATATATTTTTTCGTTTTCTCTTTTCGAATTTCTTCCTTTTTAGGGGTATCAGTTGCTATTTTACTTCTACCCGGTTTTTCCCCCTCGTTCTTATTCTTCCTGGTTGCAGCCTTTGGAAAAAGTTGAATTTGCTCTGGCGTAACCATTACGTTGATTACATTTTGTTTCCCACCTACTGGAAGGTTTAAAGGTGTAGACATACCTACCGATGTTGATGGTCCCATTTGAGGTTGTTAAATAATATCAGCCTCATTGCGAAAGTGAGTAGTGGGATTGTAAGTCTCCGTAGATTCTGTTGTATCTGCGGCGTTGTTCACATCTGTAGGATTATCAATATCCCTAGATTCCGTTGGAACTGGGCGGTCGGTGATATATGATCCTAGAAAGTCATCATTTGTAAAAACGCCTCTGTTCAAGGGCAATATATCAGGTTTCTTAAAGCCGCTTACTATGTTACTTGTGCTAAATTCTCGCGGGTAAGCTTGTCCTACAATCTCAGCACTGCAATAAATATCAAAAGTTTTACCGGATTATTTAAAAGTCACTCATCAACACCTTGGTTGTAGTGAGCTTTGAGAGAGGAGTACACAGAGGGGTCCAGTGGTTGGAACTTTTGTGACGTATGAGGGAGGAATGTTAATATTACAACGCCAGCTTGAGATGCCCGTTCCACAGCTTCCGCCGAAAGTTGAGACTCGTGATTGTCAACTAATAAAAGAACTCGCTCTTCTTTTGATGGTTTGACATGTTTTATAAAGTGGTTCAGAAATTTTATATAGAGAGAATTATTCCACCAGCCAGATGGGATAGCTCCACCAATGATTCCTGGAGACGCCCCTTTCAGCATGAATTCCTTGAAGTTTACCCTGGGGAAAATAAGCATGGGTGGAATGTGGTTCCCAATTGCATTTATGCAAGCATTCAGTGTTATCAGCTGACCACGTTCCGCAGAGGTTACACCACCAATTTGCTTCGCGCCTTTTGGTGCAACAATTTTGCATGGATTTTGAACCGTAGTCAGACCGGTTTCGTCTTGGTTCCAAATCATTTCTGGAGGAAAAGGGCCTAGATGTCTATGGGCGTCTTCAAGGTTGTCAAAAAACTTCCCAACATTCACTTTATTAAAACTCGTTGCGCGTGATGGACTTGTTTTTTCCGGCTTCCTAATTGACAAAGCCTTTTCATGCCTTTTCATGAATAGACGCATCCATTCCTCCCCAGCAATTTGTTCTTCATCACAATTTGGAGGAAGTTTCTTTCTATTTGCTAATGCAAATTTATACGCTAGGGTTGGTGACCTGCTGGTCTAGGGGTAAGGTGTCAAGACTTCTGTGCTGGAAGTACGGGGCTCAATCCTCGGTCCCGGCACAAATTTATCTGATTGCCAAACCCTTCCTTCACCTCTGACAATGCAGAATGGGACAATGCAGAAGGTTACAGATGTGACCAATGAATTATGGTACCGATGTGTGTTGTGCTTCAAATGGACACATGCTGAGGGCAGTGGCTGGGACAATTGCAGAGGGTTACAGATGTGACCAATGAATTATGGTACCGACGTGTGTTGTGCTTCAAATGGACACATGCTGAGGGCAGTGCCTGGGACAATGCAGAAGGTTACAGATGTGACCAATGTAGGCTATCTCCAGTGAATCATAAGATATAAATAACTATTATACTAAATCATTACTTTTTAAAGAAAAGTTAAAATTTAAATATAAGGTAAAAGACTTTTTAGTATTTAGTCAGTAACTAAAAGTTTTTTTCCAAAAATTACTAGCATTGATTATTTTAAGGTGAAGTCTAGGAAATAACGTTCATAAAATAATGTTTTCGTAGGTCAGTTGAGGGATAATCTTGTAAAATAAAGAAAAATAACTCCTATTGGCAACAATATTACCTTTCATCGGGTACATTCGGTCTTGTAGGGGCTGGAGGGGAGGTTAGTTCACCCCACTCTATCATAATTGAGCACTTAAAAATTGAATTTTTATTAAGTCCATTTTTTTAACCACTGGAACACCCTTAAATGCACTGTAGGGGCTACTAATCAAAAATAAATATGGGAATATCTGAAGTAAATAAGTACAATACATTACTATAAAAAAATACATTTTATTGCCACCGTATAAAAACATTTTCATGTATATAAAAAGAATGTATTTACAAAAACTTATTATAGATATAATAATAGTTAAATATAGCTTGATTTAAGGTTATCCAACAGTTCATGTGCTCCTTCAGTAAACAAGTGAAATGTAATATACGCATTGTTAAGTTAAATAATTAAAGTTTGATCACAATGTCAAATAGTTGGCCCTTCATTTTTAGAGGAACCCATTGACTCAGAACAATATTGCTAAGAGATTATATACATACACCTTCTTCGGATGACTTTAACCACGGAAAAGGGAAGCTTATTTTCAAACACTGGTGCTGGGGAAGGTTTTAAGATAACAAATATTTTAATTATATTATGATAAAAAATCGTTAACTTGGAATATACCTTATATATATCAAATTTCACTTTTTCGATGTTTTTGAAGAGATTTCTTAACTAAAAAAGATTAATTTTACTTTTTTGTTCAAATTTTGACAGTTTTGATATAATCTATGCAAAATAGCTAAAAATCGTTCAAAAAAGCTAAAAATGACCAAAAATTGAATAAAACGTGTATTTGAACTCTAAATAAGTCTAAATGAAAAAAATTAATATTTAAAACCAACTTCACTTTTTCGATGTATTTGAAGAGATTACTTCTTATCAAAACTGCTAAAAATTATTAATTTTAATTTTTTGTTTAATTTTGACAGTCTTGATATAATCTATGGCAAATAAGTAAAAATGGCTTAAAAAATATATTAATATATTTATATATATAATAGAACAGTGTGTTACTTGAAGCCTGAAGGAGACACTTTCATTTCATTGATGTTCGTCTGCAGTAAAGTCTTAGAGGATCATAATCGTCAGATAGAGAACAGTTTGGCGGTAAGGCACGCGATGTTTACTCTCTGATTAGATTCCTACTTAGTTGTAGCCAAGGGCTCCGGGAACACCGTAGCGACCCGACACGCCTCCGATGTTTAAACCGTTGATGCCAGTATGAATGCCAGTGCCGACAGCACTGGGATCGTCAATGCCGACAGTTCCAATTCCAACGCCAGTTCCGGTTTCAACACCAGTTCCGGTTCCAACACCAGTTCCTATTCCAGTACCGGTTCCAATTCCAACGTTGGTTCCAAAATCATCACCACCGCTAATGACCTGCTTCTGGGTCTTGTACTTGATGAAGAAGACTTCCGGTTTGGAAGGACTGGTGGGTGCTGGTGTGGGGATGACGATATCGTCTGCTTCCTCGGGTTTCTTGACGAGCACGTAGATGAGCGTCTTCTCCTTGTCTTGGGCGAACTCAGGGATGATGGGGTTGACAGGGGTGGGCGCAGTAGGGGCCTTGATGAACACGATCTTGTAATTGATCCTGGCCTGCCGGGGAGCGATGACTTGTTGGGCTTTGATTTCTTCTTCAAAGTCTGGTGGGGGAACGTGAACGTAGACACTTGTTGTTCTAAGTACACCTCCTCCAGTGCCTCCAACTCCTCCACCACCTCCAGACTGGGCTCCGGCTCCGATTCCTCCATCACCTCCTCCTACGGATAGAAAACCTCTACCATCTCCTCCACCACCTCCCAAGTTGACAACACCTCTACCACCTCCTCCCCCTAAAAAATCTCCACCCGAACCACCTCCGATGAAGTTTGCGCCTATAAATCCACTTGGTCCTCCAACGCCAAGACTTGAGTCGCCATCAAATAACGAGGAGTCGAAGCCTTTCCCAAAATTGAAGCCGTTGTTGAAGTAGGACTCAGCAAAAATACCGTTGAGCGGGGATCCATATCTCTGTGAAGGGACGTTGTAGGAGTAGCCAGTCTCCGGGCGTGCTGCGACAAGCGCCGCCAGGGACGCCACAACCTGCTCACACAAAAACAACCTTTAGTACAATCACTTCTCATACACTTCACTTTACATCTCAACAGAAGTACGGGATAGTTTATGAAACAACTGTAAATTATCAAGAACATACTTATTTAATTCATTCGTTTTATTACAAGGCTTATTTAATAGTTATTTATAATAATAACAATAATAATAATAATGGTATGACTAGGCTACACCAATCTGTATCTCAGTTCGCGGAAAACAGAATGTTAAAACAAAGATTAGACGCTACTAATGTACCATTGCCCAGGAGACGCCCGGATGCACTAATCGTACATCCTTTCCGTGGAGGCTCTTTCCATGTGTCTATGAGATTAGTGGATGGTGATGGTGAAAATGAAGGTTTGTAACCAGTAGGAAACTCTTAAATCTACCTTAAGGGTGTTGAAGTCTTGGAACTTTTTACAGAAATTGAACTGTTGGCACCAAATAACATATTCTGTCTGTGTTATGATTTTAAAAAAAGTTATTTTTAAAAAAATTTCTAGTATTTTTTTAGATTGATCAAATAATTGACGTTTCAATCAAAGGAATTAGATTAGTAGGTATCACAAAAACTATTAATTTTAAGTAGAGGATATTTTGTAATTGTCATAATGACTTGCTGTAGATGATCTTGTAAAGATTACAATATGATCGCCTTTTTCCTTTATAAAATAATTAGTATTTATTATTAAATTTTAAAATTACATTTTATTATGTAGCCCTTTGTAATGATTTATTTTCTTTTGATCTTACTATTTACGATTTTTAAATGTATTTCAAACATATGGTGAATCAGTTCAGTTCAGAGCCGTTAGGTACTTGATTTTTGCCTCTACGAGGAAGGTTTTTTTTAATACCTACTTTTCAAACTCGTGCTGTCCACAGCTTTGAAACATTACTTCGCTGAACACATTTTTGCGGGCAATAGCTGTTTACCTTGACTATCATTTAGCGAACTCTTACAGGACTTGTGTACTGTATCCTTCCCCCCTTCCGCCGGAATACTCCAAATTCTCATTTTCTCAACAATCCATTCAAAAGCAGCAACAAAATGAATAATCTCTCTCTGTCAGTCTGTCCAGTGACAGCTTGGAATAAGGAATGGTTATAGGAGGGAATGTCATTAGTAACAGAGAGGAGAGTCATTGATATGTATCACCCTGGCCACCCGACTTTTAGCCACCAGGTTTTTGAAAGAGCCCATCGTTTGTGCTACATTAGTGCTGGTTAGTGCTAGATTTTAATAGTTAGTGCTGTAAATTTAAGGCAATAATTCACGATTTCTTATGGGTGGTCAGGAATATATCTCCTTGGCGAAAACGCCCATCTTTGTGCTACGTTAGTTCTGGTTAGTGCTCGGTTTTCATCGTTAGTGCTGTAAATTTAAGGCAATAATTCACGATTTACTATGGGTGGCTAGGAAGTTATCTCCTTGGCCACCCAGTACAAGAAATAATCGAGATATCGATTTCTAAACAGCCATCGTTTGTGCTACATTAGTGCTAGTTAGTGCTCCATTTTCATCGTTAGTGATGTAAATGTAAGGCAATAATTCATTATTTCTTAAGGGCGGTTAGGAAGATATCTCCTTAGCCACCCGGTATAAAAAATAATCGAGATATCCATTTAATGAAAACGCTAATCGTTTGTGTTACGTTAGTGTTGAATAGTGCTCAATTTTCGTCGTTAGTACTGTAAATGTAAGGCACTAATTCACTGTTTATTAAGGGTGTATAGGAAGATATCTCCTTAGCCACCCAGTATAATAAATAATAGAGGTATACATTTTTTAAACGCCCATTGTTAGTGCTGGTTAGTGCATGATTTTCATCGTAATTAATTAACTCGATGCACCTCTTTCCTTGACTTTTGTAAAGAAGCAAGTTTTTACCACATACAAACACAATGTTTTTTTCCCTGATGAATAAATATAACATGTAACCTCTTTATATTTACTGGACTGTTGTGAAGAAACCTGTGTTTACCACCTACAATATCCAAGCTATTTTCTCTAGTGAGGTGAAATCACATCTGCGCCGTATTTATTGTGAATACAGCAATTTTCATAATATTTTGGTCACACTACTTGATTAAACCCTTAGACCATTAATATTTGCTAATCTAACATGGGTCTAAATAATTTTTTTAGCCTAAATAATCAATCTTATTTCAATCAAACTTTATGTAGGGTGGAGATTGATTCAACTTAAAATTGGTTCTTGATATTTTTGTGTGTGACATATTAACTTGCTACAGATGAGCGTGTAAAGATTGGAATGAGGTCGGACACAAGAATTTTGAACAACCAAACATTTATTATTACAAATAAACCTGTCTCCTAGAGAGTGTTTATATGTGTTAATTTAATTTTTATCTTGTTACATAAATTACATATATTTTTTAAATTATAAAGGTTTTTTATAACAACATAAGCCATTTATTAGTAAATTCAAATACTTTTATCTGATACGTACATACTTTAGAATTAAGTTAAGAAAACGTTTTTATAGGCTACTATAAAAAAGTTGTTTAATTAATCTTTCTAATTTTATTCTGTTGGTGATCAATATAGTATGACAAGGTCTTTTTCTAATTCTTATTTATCTACACATATTATTTTAATGCAGGCCTACTTGTTTTGTGCAAGCAGAGATTTTTGGGGCCAGAAATTCTGCCCACCCCTCCACGCTTTCACACTCAGGGTATTGACCTAGTGTGGCCTATAGAAAAATGTTTGAACACTTTTAATATTTATTGTAGCTTTCTAAAATATTCGTATTGATTTTATTATAGTGATTGGACCTTTTTTGAATTTATTATTTTATGATGTATTTGTCATATAGTAATATTGTTAATGTATTTTACTAAAAAATGACAAACATTGCTACTGTAGTACTTAATTTTTCTATACTAATTATAATTATTTGGGTGTTATGTTTATATTTTTACTTACTACCGTTGAATAATCACTAGTTTTTGTATGAGTTTTATCTTAAAAACGAATATTGATAATGTCGGAGTTTAAGAAGCAATATTTCAGGAATGAGTTCTTAGCCCAGTGCTTCTTGATTTAAATTTTTCTGTGTCAATTCTGCATATTAGGCTTCTTCCAATAATGTTCACCTGTGCTGTTTTTTTTGTTCCATGACATTACTACATTTGGCTAAATATGTCCATTTAATAGAACCATACATTTAAAATAGCGCGGTATGTCGTCTATTTTATTAATCTAAATATAAAGATGGAGCTGATGTATTTAGTGAAATTTATGTATGTTTATTATTATTATCTCGAATATTAATTTTGGATAATTTTAAGGATCTGAATCCAATGTTATACACATATCTTTAACAGTAGTAATAGCTATGAATGAGTCATTGCTACAAATGTCACCTTGAAGGTTAGGTTGGAAAACGTAATTATAAAATAACTCATATTTGTATATTTAAGGAACTATATTTGATGAAAAGAGCAGCAATTTTTCTGGGTAGGAGCCGCATATGGCTCCGGAGCCACACGTTCCCAACCCCTGATATATATCATAGAAATAAAGATACTGTATTCATGTTTACATACTGAAAGTCCAAAATAAAAGGCAAATTTGGTCAACATTATAGAACATATGTAGATTACTGCTATCATAGAGAAAAGTATTACTATCCTATTATATCCTTTCTCTATGCTGTTATAGACCATCGTCAAAAAGACGCTTGTAATATTTAGTTTGCTTAGCCAACTTTATATATTAAAGAATAATTTATCTACTTTAAAAATAAATTTCACATTAAAAATAGAAAAGACAAAACACCTGTTTCTAAGGAATTAACTGACAATAGATGAAAATGCCCAAATATACTGCTTATTGATAAAAAAAAAAGTTATTGCATAAGTTTTAATATAAGGGCTATTTTACAATTCAATCTAGAGCTAGGACCCCCCTCCGCCCTCTCCCAATGAATCAAAATGAGATTTGAACCTCAACCTTATTGTCACCGAAAAATGTCACCTTGGCCTACATTTTAGTTTTCTATGATATTATATCCAGATAATAAAATACCTTTTAGTCCATATTAAAATATACATTTACTACAGTAACTTCCTATAGATAGCTTGATACTCATTTATAACGACGATAATACATCCTTACTTTGAAAAAACTCAGAATGCCAACAATATTATCTTCCACCGGGGTCATTCGATTTGGAAGGGGGTGAAGGGGGGTTATTTTACACCAATTTATCATTCATAATCGATCACTTGTAATTAATTTTTAAGAAGTCGATTTTTTAACCCCTTCGACACCTTTAAAGATCCCGTAACTTGTAAGAACAAAGATTTAAAACTACCGTGTACTTAAAACGAGGGAAAACAAAAGAACACTGAATATTGTTTTTATGTATTCTCACATTTTCATAAAATCACGAGGTTACTCTATTTTATTTTATCAACTAGTTCTGTATAACTTCAATTACCCACATCTACATAGCTAATTTAAACATTTTAACATTTTGTTGTCCATACAAAAATGTTTTAAAAACACTTGCTCTAAAAAAAGGGGGTGCTTTAAAAAAGTGAGGGCTCATGGCATATTAATTCTTAAAGTTGGCCCCTATGGGAACCAACACAAAATTAACTATGAGAAAACACATTTTGTTGATAGATTTTATTTGATCATAATTTAAAACAAGAGCGTTTTAACGATTTAATCCATAGGTAGGATTAAAACCTCTCCCAATTAATTCAAATGAGATTTGAACTTCAACATCAGGGTTAAGGAAAACACTAAGATGTATTTTAGTTTTCTATGTCTTCATTAAACACTATATTATGTGTACTAAAATAGATAACTTCCTTTAAATAATTTTATAATAATTGTCTTATATGATCTTATTCTGAATCAAGAGTATTTGGTTCGATTCCCTGCACGTTCGATAAAATTATCATTGATAAAATTGGGATTTTCCTCTTGCAGTGACAATTTGACAGCTTGGGGGTCTTGTTGTAACTGTTATGGAGTAAGCTAGTTTGTAATTCATGCGCTGATATAATTAGTCGATTAATAAAGTGCACGTTATAATAAGTTGAAAAGGCGTATGCAAGAAATAATATAAAATGCCTTCAAATAGTTTTTATTTTCATAAAGAGGAAATTTCCAAACGACGATTAATTTAACCCGGACAAGCTTATCTTTGTCACTGTGACATGGATATCTGAGCTAACAACCTCCTCCCCCTTCTTAGTAGAGAAAAAGCTCGAGGGTAGAATTAGAGGGAGAAACTAAACCTAGAGAGAGAAGGCTGCATGCTAGCCATCACGACTGTCACTTATTGCAGGTTAGTCAGGGACAAGGACCTAAGTACACATTTTTTATTACGCGATAAACATCTAAAGGTGGAACAAATACACCCTTCCTCTAAAGAAAACTACCTCCTATTGGCAACCCGCAACAATATTACCTTTCACCGGGGACATTCGGTCTTGGAGGGGTTGGAGGGGAGTTTAATTCACTCCACTCTATCATAATGGATCACTTAGAATTGAATTTTTAGTAAGCTCATTTTTTCAACCACTGGAACACCCTTAAGCCTAGTTAACCAAACCCTGCTGACCATGGGAATTATTCCCTTTAAGAGAAAAATCCCCTGTTACCAGCGGAGAATCAGACCCGAGACTTCTAGGTCAGCAGTGATAAATAACATGTGGAAATTTACTCATAATGTGTCTCACTCTTAGTGGGAGCCCAGTCTATCTTGCTATTTACGCCCAAGATTGCGTGGTTACCATGCGGGTATGTTTTATATAAATGTAGCTTGCAATTATAGTTTTTTTTAAAATGTTAGTTGCTAATAGCACACACGCATGAAAGTGGGGAAAAAAATGTTATCTTAAAATGTTAAATTTAATTTAAATAAATTACTGAAAATATCATCAGTAATAGATTAATCCTGGAGTTAGTCAGCTGTAGTTTTTCACTGGCACTTTCCAAAAGTTTGTATTGTTAATAGTTTATTATTTTTATTTAGTATTTATCGTAAACTTTCTGAACCAACTGCTTATACCAACACATGACATGATAATTTCTATGAGTGAGTGGGAAAGGACCTACGAATTTTGCTGGGAAAAATATTGTCACGTATCTTCCAGGATTCTTTTACATGCCACAATCGACGGCTTTACTTCTCCCTCTAAAGGAATTGTTACTACCCATTTGTATCGTTCAGGAAAAATCGGTCGACCCCGGCTGGGTTTGAACCCTCAATACCGGGTCCTGAGCAGAGCACCAACGCGGTTGATATATGGTTGCTGATAAAGGCATGAATTGAAGTTTAGGTTAATAATTCTTCAAGTGTTTCAACATGTAGGTCCCAAACAAACGTTTCTAAATTAGAAACTATTCAAGAGTGACTTGAGAAATGAAACATTTTTTTTTTTTGCAATATACGAAAGAGATATTATAAAAAAATACATCTAGTAAAAATATGAACAAACATTCCTTGTTATGGAAACCCTTTTCACAATAGGCGCCTCATCTCTACAATACATAAAATTGTTTCAGAGCTCTGGGCCAAAGACACTAAGAAACAACACGAAAGTGATATGAAAACGATACTATGTCTTAACAGTCCACTAGTTCATATTAACTTGTTCACATAAGACCCACTTAGATAGCCGCGTGGTATAACGCGCTACTCTTGCAGTAGACTAGACTGCCGATGATGGGGAAATCAAGGTTTGAATCTCGGTCGGGTGTAATGAGGGTGGTTTTTCCAAGATGGTTTCCCACTATTACTCCATGCAAATGCGGGTACACTTCCTATTAATATAACCTTCCTAATTTCTAAAACCATTAGCATAATTAGTATATAATTGTATAACCCGAACGTGTAGTAAGACGTGGTGCTAAAATAATACAATTTTACATTAAGGTGGCGTTAAAAAGGTCAATAGCGCTATCATTTTAAATAAAATTAACTATATTATTTAGTGTGAGCCCATACAATACAAGGTCTTCTGTTGAAATTTACACAATTAAGTTCCGATAGGGAAATTTGTAAATTTAAATCGGGTTTTTCATTTGTTTAATCTGTTTATTTGTATATTAAAATTTAATGACAAAAGTAAAATTAGCCCCTAACCTTGTGTTTCTTCAGAGTAATTCATCGATATCATTTAAAACTACAAGTCAATATACGATTAAACCACACACCCCGGTGGGGGGGGGTGTAAGTCCCATAGAATGGGACGTAGACACGCCGATATTTATTTTGTAACAACGATAACGAGACACTTAAAAAGGTGACAATCCTATTCTTGATTTCAACTTACCAGTAACACTTTCATGCCTGAACGCGTTGTTGTCTTGACAAAGGACGATCACTGTGTGATGCTTCCAAAGAGATCATCTTCTTCTTTTAAACCCTTTCCCCCTCATTCTGAAAAACAAATTATTTGGATGTCGTTACATTTTCTTTTCCATACATATGAGAACTGGTTTATCTTCTTCCAGACCGACTAACTTCACCTTTTAATAGTATATTGTGAAATAACCATAGTGGCATTGGATCTTGGAGAAGTTATGCACCCGCATGTTATTACGAAATTGTCGCAGAACTAGCAAACGATAACTGGTCATTTAGGAATCTTGTTGGAGTGGGATGTTCGAGGTATATAAAGTATTCAGTTTACTCATTGCTATTTATTTGATTAGATGGACTAATATGGTGAGTTAATTTAACTGTCTATAGGCTTAAAGGCACCAATATTTAGCGGACAATCATAAGTTTTCGATAACTAGTGAATGTCTACGTTTAAGTGTTTTCGTTCCTGAGAGGTAGGCTACCTACGGCCCTCCGGCCGGGTCCACAACACTGACCGATTTTATCCGAACCGCAAAAGATTTATAAAAACAAAAATTGTGTCATAAAAATAGAGAAATATAAAGTTGAAGTTTTTTGCTTGATATTATTTTTAACTGGCAAACCAATTTTTTTTAACCCATATGGCCTGTGACATCAAAAAGTTTGCCGACCCCTAACAAGAAAGATTTTCCTCCTATGCCGTGGTGTCTAAGACATTATACTCATATACAAAGCCATCATTTACGGGAAAGGTTGGTGTTCGAATCTCGGCAGGTTGCACTGGAGAGGTATTTTCCAAATTTATATTATGGCTGTAATTTTGTCATTCTCTCTTCTCAGTAATGCGCGTGCACATCCCCTTAATTACTCTTCTCTTCCATAATTATTAGATTAAACTATTAATATTATTTTAGTTAAACGTATTAATTGAAAATATAGAGTAAAACTAATGATGTTTTCTTATAATATGTTGGTTCTCTAGTCAGTTTGTGGATGGTGCTTTTTATTAAACCTATGTAAAGAAAGTGCGCATTGGTTCTAACCATGTCGTCTGACTTAAGCGCTCTCAGATCTTGCGACTTATGCACACGAGTTTCTTCGTGCTTAGTTAAGTACGATACATTTAATTCCATATCGTGTGAACTACTTGTTATCCTAGCCGCTATCAACAAAACTTCTAGAAACTTGTGCATCATTTGAGGATACTTTCGACCCTGATTTTTTTTTAGCACAAAGTCTTACTACCTGTTCGGGTTATACGCTTATATACTAATTAAGCTAATGGTTTTAGGGATTAGGAAGGTTATATATAGGAAGTGTACCCGCATTTTCTTGGATGGATAATGAAAAATCATTTTGGAAAAACCTCCCTCGGTACACCCGATTGAGATTTGAACCTCGATCTCCCCATCATTGGCAGTCTAGCCTACTGCAAGAGTAGCGCGTTAGACCATTCGGCCATCGAAGCGTAAAAAAAAGAAGAACAAAACCGATGTAATAATTGGAGCGAAAATATAAGTTCCAGAAATAAAACCTAGATGAAACATATTTGTGTTTATATTAATACATGCTCTAAATTTTAATAAGTACCTTTAAGTGAAGCTAAAGCGGATGAGATTAGAAAAAAAAAATTACCATATCTTAGTACTCGTTCATTTATTACGCTTATGGAATAAGGAAAATAGTTCGTACCAGCCCGTCAACAGCAGTCCAGTCTATGTAAACTTGATGCATTATACAAGGGGTTTAGAAATTGTTTAGATTGAAGGAGTCCTTTGTACCAGAAAAAATACATGCTTAAGCCCTCATAAAAAATGTACACTAGTATTATAAATATTCAATAACAACAGTTAAATTTTACAAGTATAAAACAAAAGGAAAATATCACATATTCTTTATTCAAATTTGAAAAAAATTCGCAACCCTAATTATATATAATGTGGAAAATTAATAAAAAATATTAATTATATTATTAAATTGCCTCATGGCGCTTGAAATAACTAGGGCAAAGCAGAGTTTTAAAAAAATGCAGCATTAGACCAATTGAACACAATTATTACTTATATCTTTTGAATTAATCAACATTATCGAACCCCCTTTGGTGGCCACATGGTGTAAGGCGATACTCTCGTAGGAGACTAGACTTCCGATGACGGGAAGATCGAGGTTAGAATCTTGGTTGGGTGTACTGAGGGTGTTTTTTTCCAAATTGGTTTTCCACTCTCCCCCATACTCAAATGTGGGTTCACTTCCTATTAATAAAACCTTACAAATCCCTAAAACCTTTAGCGTAACTAGTAAATACGCATATAAACCGAACGAGTATTAAGAAGAAGAGCTAAAAAAATTATTGGTTAGAGGCCTACTTGAAACAATCATTAATATGAAAAATATTAAATTTTATAATTCAAACAAATTGTGTCTGAAGTTCAAAAAAAAACAAAGTTTAATCCGATTTGAACTAAATTCGTTACAAATATCGTAGGGCACTAAGATAATTATTTTTGTATGGTTTTGTATCTTCGGTACATAATACTCGGGGAACGATTTTGTCCACAATTATAAAGGATTTCCATTAAATATATTAAATCAATATTATTTTTTATAATTATTGTTATACACATTTTTTCGTCAGTGCTAATTAGCCTATTTATTTTAAAATTTACTCAAAATATTTAAAAGTAATTATTTATCATGTTTTTCAATTTGAAGCAATGATCCACCTAGAGATGTGAGACGGAAAATTTTCCGTTTTGGAAAATGTTCCCTATATTTTTTCCCAAAAATTTTCAATCATTGTTTCTGTAAAATAATTTCAACTGATTAAATGGATAGTAATAATAAAGATAATAATATACAACAGTAATAATAATAATTAGTGGTAGTGATAGTAGTAGTAGTATTATTAGTAAGGAAACACCTGCTTTGGTGGCCACACGGTCTAACGCACAGCTCTCACAATAGACTAGACTGCCGATGACAGGGAGCTTGGAGTTTGATCCCGGTCGAGTATACTGAGGGTGGTTTTCCTAAATGGTTTTCCACTCTCACTCCACGCCAATGTGGATTCAATTCCTCTAAATTCAATCTTACTCATCACTAACACATTAGCGTAATTATTACATAAGCGTACAACTCAAATGGGTAGTAAGACGCGGTGCTAAAAAAAAGTAGTAAATAAATAAATGCAAGCCTTTGTAGATCCGTTATGTTCGTAAATCATACTTCAATATTTTGTCATCAATAAGATAAGAATCAAATAGCCTAAGCTATTATTTATGCTTTTTAGTCAGGATTACTCCATCTAAATATCATATTCTGAAAATTGAAACCTGGACACGGGACTCGAACCCGGGAACTTTGGCTTAGTGCGCCAATGCTCTACCACTGAGCTATCCAGGAATCGTCCGGTGTCAAGGGTAATTCTTCACTCATATTTTAAGGTAAAGTCTATGACGGACGTGCGGAGATTTTCAGCTACAAATGTGTGATTTTATTAAGATCACGAGCTATCAGATAACGCAGCCACCTTCGACTCGATAGTTGGCTTAATGCTGCCATTTGTACAATTATTATAATTGTGAGGGATTGCATATTTAAGAATCAAATAGCCGTAGCTATTATGTATGCTTTTTATGAGTGAAGAATGACCCTGCGTACAGGACGATTCCTGGATAATTGGCGTACTAAGCCAAAAGTCATGGTTTCGATTCTCGTGTCCAGGTGTCATTTTTCAATTTTCAGAATATGATATCAATAAGATAATTCAATTAATTTAAAGGTTGGCTTGACAGTTGCCCCCCCCTCTATCCTCCGTGCTTCCTATCTCTAGATCCACCACTATTATTGTCATGCTACTAGTGAAAGGTACACTACAGGTTATACCAATAGGTCAAAATCGTAATATATATTCTTGTTTTAAAATTTAAATTTCAACGGATTGTTGTATATATATTTAGACAACAAATTTAAATAGTAAAATGGTTCTGCATTGCCGCCACCTGAATATTTTTATTAAATTGTTATTACTTGTATGCCTACTATTTGTTGACTGTATCCACGTTTGTATTTTTGTAAAAATGTTTGCTTAAGGGAAAATCTCAAGTGGGTTTAAATTGTTTAAGGTAGGTCTCAGAGCTAAAAAGGCTGTAAGCATTGCTAATCCAAACAAATTGAACTGAAAAAAAAAAGTTAAATTGAACATAGAAACAAAGAAAACCACACTATTGTTTAATTTAGTATCAAACGCGTGGATCTTGATTCAAAGAGTAGTGTGGGGTAACCCACCTCTGTGGATTCATGGTCTAAGGTGGGGGGCACCAAACTAATTGAGCATAGGAGATATTTGTAAGATGTTTAATAGTTTCCTCAGCTAACCAGATTAAAAATGTCCCGTATTGCGTATTGGCTATTATTGGGAACTCTACAGAGGCTTTGCGATCACATTTTTGCTTATTCGGGGCTGGAGAATGGGTCTTGGATTCGTAACTATAAAGGAAGTAATGAATATTTTTTCGTGAATTTTGTTCTAAAATAAACTTTTTTAATATACAAGGAGTATAAATTTTTAAACAAAATGATGGTCTAATATATTTTTTTAAACTTGGTGTGCATTTTATTAAGAAGAATGTAATTCATATGCGTCCACAATTTCTTTTTAATGTTTATGAAATAACTTGTCACTCCAATTTGAATACAGTTATCAATAATATGTTGATCTGTGAACCTACCTACATATTTTGTTTTTCACCAAATTCAGCTGAAAATGATGACTCATGCATGTTGGTAGAGAAGAATGTCTTCACTCGGGAGTGCAGCACGAACCAGAACTAGATAATTTCCCTTCCCTACAAGTCAGAGGTCATACATATCCCAAACTTGAGGCAACACTCTTCAACGATAAGTTAATTTTGGAAAACACAAAATAAATTTCTCGTGAGAGCTACCGAAAATACCACCACTAGATACCGGAAGCTTGCTATTGACCGTTTAGCAACCCCTGATCTAAGGCGTCACTACGCGCAATGGATTGTCCTGCCGATTACTTGGAGTTCAGGGTCCAAATCCTGGTTGGGTGTTTTGAGGTTGGTTTTCTCTGAGTAGTATAACACTTTCCCTCCACGAAAATGTGGATACACTCCGCATGAATTCAATCTTCCCCATCCCTAGCCTTTAAGAGTAGTTAATAGTAGTAGACGTAGTAGTAGTAGTTTTTTATTGTATCTGAATTACATATTTTTAATCATTAAACATGGTCCAGCTAAGCATAATATGCTTGTCAGCTGGTGCCTCACCGTAACATACATGTAGTAGTGTAAATATGTAATACATACATTTCATTCCTTTAAGTCTATTCTTACAACTAACATAATTCTAGCACTTAATTTAGTTCCTTAAATCTATTACATTATATATTTTATCTAATATTCGAGAACCAGTCTCTAGTCCATTTCATAGCTTATATGTTATATTAGTCAATCTAGTATTATTATTTCATTGTTTGTGAGCCAATTAGCCATTTTTTATTTCTCTTTTAACGTTTGATATTTTAACTATTCGAAAAAGGGTATCCGGTATTCATGTTAAAAAGTGTTGGTATTATTATATGAATGTGTTGTTTTCCGTATTTATTTATATATAAAGGTATTTTGTATTGTCGTTTTCTGGTCTTGTGACTATGAACCTGTCTTACTTTATATGTTTCTGAATAGTAATACTGAGTTATTATTTTATAGTTAAACATGTTTTTTACTGTCAATGTTTTCCACTCCTTATTCATGATTTTGGTACTATTGTTGTTTTCACTCACTATTTTAAGAACTTTAATTTGAATATTTCTTAATTGATTTAAATATAGATTACTTATCTTTCCCCAGGAAGTAATACCATAGCCTAGATCTGATTCGATTCGCGCATGATACACTATTTTTAGAATATCAAATATAACATATTGTTTTAGTATACATGAACATATATTAACCATTTCTCGCTCTTAGCTTCATACTCATTATGTCTATGTGAGTATTCCATTTCATATGAGAATAAATCATTAGCCCTAGATAGTTATATGCCTCAAATTGCGTGGATGTTAAACAATTACACGGTTTTATATTATGTAAACAATCTAGGCAATGGCCTTTTATATCTAATTTCTACATTATAACATGCGGTAGTTTGATATGCATTGTTTGCGTTTTTTAATGTTAATTATTAATTTATTATCGTGAGTCCAGTTTTACATCCTATTAAAGTCTTCCTGCAACATTTGTTTAGCTCTACCTACATTTTTGTGCAGCGCATACAGCATTGTGTCGTCAGCATACATAAATATACCGCAGTTCTGTATACAGTTTGACCCAAGAATAGAGCCTTGATGTACTCCAATGTTTATACCCAATTCTTCACTTTCTATATTATTTATTTTAACTATTATTTTCCTATTTGTTAGGTAATCTTTAAACCATTCATACATATTACCTCTGATACTAGTAAAATATTGTTATCCAACGTTTCGAACGCTTTAGACATGTCTATAAATGCTATAGCTATGTGTTTGTTTTCATTTAATTTCTCTAGCATTTAATTAGTAAAAGTGTGTAAAAGCATTTCCATACCTTTGTTTTTTTGGAATCCGTATTGTTTTTGGTCAATTATTTTATATTGATCTAAATAATTTATCAAGTAGTTGGCAACGTATCTTTCCATTAATTTGTTTAAAAATGGTAAAATTTTTAAAGTTCTGTAATTTCCATAATCTAAGTGCTTCCCTTTTTTATAAATTGGTCTAATAATTGCGATTTTAAGTTTTTTCGGGATTACACAATGTTGTATACTTAAATTAGATCATAATTAATTTTGTTATCAACGGGGTAGTTTGGCTGTTGATAGTTTTCAAGTCTTTAATTCTGATTTTATCTATTCCCTGGCTTTTATTTATATCTAATTTATCAATAATTCATTTTATTTTGGAACATGTAGCCCTAGGTATAAACATACTTTTAATTTAGTAATAGTTTCAATTATTAATTTTGTCTAGTTGCATACTGCAAGTATGTTGTAGTTGTGTGAATTGGTTTTTGAATATTTCACAAAAATTATTTGCAATATTTTCAGTTTTCTCAATTTTGCCTTAAATGTGTATTTATTACTTCATCAATTGTCATTTTACTTTTTCTACCCAGAATTTCATTTATTTTATACCATGTTTTCTTCATATTACTACTCCTTTGTTTAGTTCAGTTTGATAGTATAATTGTTTTTTCCTAAAAAATAATTTATTGACAAAGTTTAGTTTTATTTGGTACTTTATTTTATAGGCATTAGCATATGGGCAACTTTTCCACTTCCTAAATAATTTATCTCTGTGGCGCATTTCTTCGACCAAATCTGGTGTTTTATCCATTTCTTTTGTATGCGTTTTCCAACAGGATTTATATTTATATTTGGAGCTATCATATATGCCATTAAATATCTCAGCAATGTTTGCATATAATGATTCAACATTTTCTTGATGTTTTAACTCGCCCCAATTGACGTTTTCAAGTTTAATTTTAACTAAATTTTCATCAAGTTTATCCAATAAAATAGAGCTATTATTAGTTTTACTATAAAAATCATCATTTTGGTTGGGTTCAATTTCTAATGCTACTATATAATGTTCAGTAATTTCAGTCTTTATTATACTGCTTGTTATTTGTCTGGTTGTTCGAACATATATGTGATCCAGGCACGATTTAACCACCCTACTTTTCAATATTTCTTACCTGTTAACTTTATTAATTGTACATTCTAAGCCATGAGAAGCAAGCATATTGTTATAACTTTTTAATGTGATGTCATTTGCATCTAATATGTTTATATTTACATCACCTACCTAAACTATGTGTTCATTTAATTGAACTAATTTAATTATGTCACTAATATTCTGAATAAAAGTATACTTATCCCATTTTGGTGATCTGTAGATACTTAGTATATTAATTTTGGAGCTATCACTTAACTTAATTTTAATTAATTTATATTCGCAGAGTATTTTTTTATTTTCTAATATCATTGTCTCAAGGCTATTTCTATAGTACATAATTACACCCCCCCCTCCCCCCATAGCTATTGGGCCTAATGTCCCAGCATTTATTATAACCATCAATATTATATTGGGTGACCTGGCGGTCTAAGGGTAAGCTGTCGGCCTTATGTGCTGGGGTCCGGGGTTCAATCCTCGGTCCCGGCACAAATTTATCTGATTACCAAACCCTTCCTTCACCTCTGACAAGACGTGTTGTAGGTCCTCCATTTCATCTCACAATCACCCTACCACTACACATTAGCGTAAGTGCGTATAGCCCGAGCGGGTAGTAAGAGGCAGTGATAATAATAATATAATATTGAATAACCTGCATATTATCTTATTTTATTTCTGTAAGCACTATAATGTCTATTTTACCAATAACATTTCCCAGTAAAGTGATAAGTTCATCATAGTTCGGACCATTCATTGGGACCGTCATATTCTTGACACTGTATAGTCCTAACATCGTCTTCAATATTTGTTTTATCTTCATTTTCCTCATTTTCTTCTGCGTCGGTTGTTTGTTTATATAATCGTATTCTGTTTTTGTTGAAAACACTATCGGCACTTTTAATTTGCTTGATCATGTTTATAATATATTACAAAACAAAAAACATGTCAATTTAAACTAAAGAGGCACACTTTATTTTGTTATTAATTTTAATTAGGTCACCTTCTGCCTCTACCTTAAAGCTTATTTCACCATCATTCTTGCGCACCTAAATCCTACCATTTTTTATCCATACATATTTATAGTCATTTTCCCTGCATTTGTTTTTAACTTGCCACAGTAGATTTTTGTTAAACGAGGTCAGGTTCTTGTTGATGTAGATACGCCTCTGTCCCTTTTTCAATTACCATTTTATTGGTAACTATTTGACGCCTTTTTTCTAGCCATATATTTCTTACAGTTTTAGATGAAAATCGGATAATCACTGGTGGTGGTATATTTTGGCTCTTATGAGGTAGACGATATATTAACTCAATATGATTTTTTTCATATGGCAATTCTAAACATTTAGCAGTGTTTTCCATGACTTTACACAAATCTTCAGGTGTAGCAGTATTAATAGTAGTAGTAGTAGTAGTAGTAGTAGTAGTAGTAGTAGTAGTAGTAGTAGTAGTAGTAGTAGTAGTAGTAGTAGCTAGTAACCTAAATAGGTAGTAAGAACGTGGTGATAGAAAATAATAGTGTGGGGGTAAAGTGTAGGTAGTAGCGACTTACATTATTTTTTACCTAGGGAAAGTGTTGTTTTTTATTTGGTGGGTAGGCCTAATCTATAGCTGTCAGTTAATTTAGATAGTTACTAACAGGGTCTATGGTTTATCACTTGGATATCTCGTGCTATTTTATATATCTTTCTTTCTACTGTGTTTGCGTGAGAAGCTCCAAGACGTGTCTTAAATAATGTTGTTAGTAGAGAAAGGAATGTTTTATGTGGTAGAGAGTTTGGAACAAGGGGTCAAATGTCAACCAGAGAAGTTCACTTTGACCTCTATCAGCCTAAGAAAACGAGTTGAAACTATCAACGTGAATCAATAGCAATGAATACTTGCTCCACACTAGGTGACACCTAAATATATACTGTATGTCACTGTGAAGCTTATGGTTGTACAGTTAAGTGTAGTTAGAACTTTAAACTAATATACCTATTATTAATAGACGGCGCATCTTATCTACAGACATCAAGACCAACATGTTCTGCAACCTGCAACAATTTTGTCTTTAATGTCGTCACAGTAAAAGAAAAGTGATTTGAGACTGGCACATGAGCAATAGATATCCATGAGTAATAAAGGAGTAATAAATCTATTGATTCATCCTTTTAACATTTATGGCTAATTAACAATTTGGATAAGAGGGGAGTTTAACCGTTCATGAGGAATATTCTTTATATGTATTCAACTTAGCCATTTTTCTTAAGTTTTTTTTTTAAACAAATCTTGTAGAATATAAGGCTTGACCACTTCTTTATTATAAAAGATAAACATTGTTTCCTTGTACTAGTATACAATAGGGTACAGATTGAAGCAATGATTAAAATATAACAAAGTTCAAAGCTACCTCAGAAAGGCCCCTGACGATAGGTCGCCAAATAAATAGTACGAGGTTTTATTACTCTTAAGTATTTTTGAAAAATACATTTTCTTTCTATAATATATAAGCGTTATTGTATCACGTACCTAAAAATAGTGTGTGTGTGTTTAGAAACTCAAAACAAATAGAATAATAATTAAAACTAGCATAATTCGAGCATAGTCTCTATATTCATATAAGACACGAGTTTAATGTCATCCAGATTAAACCCCTGACACAATTTAATTGTCTGGTAGAGTTGAACAATAACAGGAAGAATTAATTGTGGCGCACAATAGTACTACAATGTTGAAGAATTGGCATCTCCATTTTTGAGGAAGCCATTGACTCGGAACTTTTTTTTTTAAAGGCGATTGGCCCTTTTCATTTGGCGTGGAAATTCAGAGCCATGGGAACAAACGGCTAGCTTCAAGAATTTTTATTATTTTGCAATTTTCTTTTCGGAAAGGGTTTGTTCGAGAATAGAAGCATGTTGATTAAGTTATACTTTTTATATACACACACCTCCTTTATAATTTTAACAGTGGTCAAATATCGACAGAATTTACTTTTTTCTATAGAAAACTGCCGGCTTCATAAAAAAATGTAACAATTAATAAACCTCGATACATTATCTTAGAAGAGTTATTGAAAATATTAATATAAACATTTCACTCGTTCTCGTGAAAGCTGATATCTCCAAACGTATGATTTTTCCGCAAGACCTATCCGGTAGCTAGCGCCATATATGGTTTCCGTGATCCATCTGTTCTTGTTGACGCGGAAGGATACTTTGGTCGATTGTAAAGCTACGCCACGCCATTCACCCTCCCACCCACCATCTCACAAAATAGGTTTTAGACTTGCACTCGACAAGGCCAAGGGCCTTAAACGGCTTATCTATATATGCTTTAAAACTTTATTATTCTCAACAAAAATGGTTGTGTATATCAAATTATTTGCATACGCGTTTGGCAATCATTTCCGCTAACTAAATGTTACCTGGAACCTACCGTTGCATGTAATTGGACTGAGTATTACTTGGATAATAAACTTTCATTTGGTGACTGTTCATGTGCAGAAGAGTATCTCTGAGGTCAGTGAATAGTTTGAGGTAAAGAAGGCGTTGTCCCCTCGTTAATAGACCACTTGTTCGAAGAGGACAAGTACCTAGTATACAAGAGTTTCCGGGAAGCGGCTCTAGTGTTGTTTTTTCATACTCTACATTTTACTTGCGATACGGCTAACCACATACTCGCAATAATAAGGGTAAGACTGGGGAAAGTAGAGTCTTAGAGGAGATGTACCCACATTTACGTAAGTTAAGTAAGGCTGAGAAACTAATTTGGAAAAGCCATCCTAATTACACCCTAAAAGGGGTGAATCAGACAAGATGACACCGATCCGGAGGTACAATTTATCCGTCACAGTATTTTAATGGCTAGTCACTCCAGGTGGAATCTGACCTTAACATTCGTGAACACGGCTACGAGGTTGTAACGGTCTTCTACCCTCTGGTTGATTACATTGGCTGGTATTTCTCTAGAACAGTGGTCGATTGAGTTCGATCAATGTCATCTTCTCTCTGAGAACTCATCCTGTTTCTACATTTCGTGAGTGATGAAGATAATGGGTTCAGAAATCTGGTTAGGTGCTGGAGTTATGTTGAAGTCCACCAGGTTTTGGCTGACGGAGTAGTGGGGGTAGCGGGTGTGGATATGGATAGGATATGATGGTAAAGGGTTGGAAGGGGTAGGTTAATCCAATGTTAATTGACTCTTTATTTGGAACACTGTCGTATCGAGTTGAAGAACTTTCTAAGTCAGCATGAGAATGCATAACTTTCAACCGTATCGCTGACCTGTTTCTACGTAGTGGGTGTGGGTTAGGGTGTGGGTTGGAGATAGAGCTGGGTGGGTCCTTTGGTGGGGGAATAGACCACTAATTGTGGGCGCTGGAATAGTACTGGTGGTGGGGAAGGGACGAGGAGTCATAGTGATGTTAGCAGTGGAGGAGTAGCCTACTCCAATTCCAACGTTAGTTGAAGCTTTTACCGGAACACTGCCGTATTGTGTTGAAGCACTGTCCAAGTCTAAAAGTACGTTTTCACCGGTGAACTCACCGTTGTCAACAGTATTTCTGACCTGCTTCTGCGTCTTGTAATAATTGCTAAAGTAGACCTTCAATTTGGAAGGTTGTGTGAGCACTGGGGTGGGGATGTTGACATCATCAGCTTCCTCTGATTTCTTGACAAGCTTGTAGATGAGCGTCTTCTCCTGATCCTGGGCGAACTTTCCTTCATTGTTACCTACTACGGAATCGTCTCCAAGGCCAGTTCCTTTCTGCGATTCCAGCCGCAGGTCCAAGTTGGGCCAGGTAGGCTCCCCCACTGAATTCTGCACCACCATTAAAACCGGAAGAGCCACTAGATTCTGAAGAGCTACCCTTCAATCTGGACGGGAGGTCAGCAAGTACACCTACAAGTGTCACTAACAGCGACGCCATAGCCTGCAGACAAAATATACTCTTTTTTCCACAACACATCTTACTAATCATCTGAGTTAAGCTAATTTAACTACTCTAGTGAGATAATGCAAATGGTATAATTTAGAGGAAATATACACACATTTGAATAGCGGGAGGAGAAAACGTTCAAGAAAAACTACCCTTAGTACACCTGACCGAGCTTCGAGTACCAACCTTCTCGTCACCAGCAAATAAGAATAGATAAGCTTGATTTTTAGTCCACATGCCCACTAATTTTCGTCAAACTAAACTTAGAATAACACATACACACACACGCACGCGCGTATTTATAGCCACAAGGTAAAGGAGTCAAACTCGCCATAGAATGGATTGTGGCTGATGGGAGCTAGAATTATAAACTAAAACTTAAAAGATTAACATGCAATATTTATTTTAAGTTTATCCATCCCCCATTAATTATAATAATGTATTATAATAAAATAAAATAAAATACTTTTCCAGTCGGGACTTCTTAATCTTTTTTTAATAGCCTCAAACATTTATATAGGCCCTATAAATTAGTTTATATACATATAAATATAGAGCGAAATAAGAGATAGCGAGGTCCATGAAAATTCCTAAATCAATAACCAAATATGTGGTAAAAATTAATTGCTACAAAAAGGTTGACTCTTATACCATGTACACACATTTCATTGTACTTTTAAAACTTAATAAAAAATAAAAATTCAATAGGTCATAAAATAAAACCATTTTAGGCTTTATTTTATATTTTACTTTCAAATTCTTGACATGATTACTCTACTGTCATACGTCTTTATGAACGGCTTAGCCAAGAACAACGCACTTATTAATTTTCTTAGCAACGTGTTTTACTACCTGTTCAGGTTGTACGCATACGTACTAATTACGCTAGTTAGTTAGAGATAAGAAAGTTTGAATTTAGAGGAAGTTTACCAGAATTTGTGTGGAGGGAGGGTGGAAAAAAAGCACCATCAGTACACCTGACCAGGATTATAACCCCAATCTCCCTGTCATAGGTAGTTTAGTCTATTGTGAATCACTTTACAGTCCAGTGACCGCCAACCTTAAGTCACCAAGGGTGCATCTGAATTTCTGAACTTTTTCGTGGGTGCATACATATATATTATTTTTACATATAGGTAGGTTAATATAAATAATTTATTTTGGCAATATATTAAATCACCCTATCTTACAAATAAAATATCATTTGATGAAACATTCAGAAAAAAAGAATGTAAATATGTGATTTTTAATGTAATGTTTGGAATTGAATTTCACCTATTATATTTTTATTAAAGTCCGGATCATAATTTGACACGCCAGTTCTTAAACAGTCTCTTGGATTAGCATCTGAAAGGCGAGATCTATATCTCTTTTCACAATTTTCACTATGAAGAATGATGATTCGTACAGAAAAGATTATCCAAAATATGATTCAATCTTCATCGCTAATATATTCAACAAAGGAAATTTTTGTGTTGTTTACTAGTTTCCAGAAATTTTTGTCAGTATGGCAAACCTTGAGGGATAAGTTGATCTGAAGTTCCCAAATCTCTGATTCCAATTCTTCAACATTCATTTGATACATTTTATTAATATATTTGGCAATGATACTAAATGATACGAAATTGTATTAAATTGATTTTAAAAATCATTAGCTCAATTTCACGAAATTTTTCAAATCTTTGATTGAATACATCACCCAACTTTTCGATATCTACACCAAATAATTTGCTATCAAAACAACCGTTTCTTGCAATTACTGACGCGTCTGTAAAATGTGTTTATTCATTTTGTCTATTTTTAATTTTCAAAGTGAACTAAATCTTGGTATGACTATCTTGGTGGGCGCATACAAAAGGGCCGACGGGTGCTGGGTTGGTGACCCCCACCTTAAACCAAGCGGTCACTTGTTATTAAATAGTAAATACCCAATAATAGCACCAATAATCTGTGTATCTGGCAGTGAAAATTTTAAAAGTCACCTTGAAGAGGTCCAGTGTGTCCTATAATAATCATACTGTCTTGATTTGTACGAGTTGATTGCAAGTGAAAGGGGTTGGTGGATGAAATATGATTAGCTGAAACGTCTGATTGAGGCTGAATTATATATTAATATGATAATATCTCATAAGGTATGATGAAATCCTTACGTTAGTTATTCTGTAGACTCTCTAAAAATGGGACTCACTTACATTTCAGGTAAAATAACTTTCAAACCTCTATACATCTTTAGTAACTATTAGTATATATCAAAATTAGTATTCTATTCGATAGTATTTAAATAAAAAACGTATAAAATATGCTAGTAAAATCATCTTGTGTTATTACTCAAAACATTAATTAAAAATAAATACAGCAGAGTAGAGAAAAATTAGCTGAATTGGAGAGTGTTTAGGAGCGGTTAACCTATTTTAAATTTTAACCCCAAAAAGTTCCAGAGACGGACATCATATGTGGTTGGTAAAAATAAAAGGATTAAATAACAAAACATATTATATGACATTATGAAGTAATTTTGCCACACACAGGTAAGATGTGGTGATAAAAAAAATTGACACCTTTAAATATATTACTGTAATGTATTAGCATTTACAATAAAGTACAACAATTATTCTTTGTCAAAGGTTAAATTTAACCGACAGTGCCCAACCTATCCTGCCTGACCTTACCTAACTATTCGTGCTTTTCCTACGGTAGGAACAAAAAAGTTACTTTTCTCCTTACAATCTAATTTAGTTGAATATTCTCAACTAAATTAGATTGTAAGGAGAAAAGTAACTTTTTTGTTCCTACCGTAGGAAAAGCACGAATAGTTAGGTAAGGTCAGGCAGGATAGGTTGGGCACTGTCGGTTAAATTTAACCTTTGACAAAGAATTATTCAGTTAATTACACAGTAGTGAGGTGTACATGGTAGTAGGTTAGCTTTTAAAGTTTTTAAGAATAAAATTGTCCAATACTTATCTCAGTTGGTAGCGTGTCTGTCCACTGAGCTAAGAGTTTCAGCCTCGATTCCTAGCATGGCCTAAATATTTATCATTGATAAAATGTGTTTCCTCTTTCATAGTGATAATTTAATGACCGGGGCTGGGTGTTGCGTCTGTTTTATATTTAATTTAGTTTATAAGTCGTGCACTGATATAATCAGCCCGTTCAGAAAGTGCATGTTAAATACCTCTAAAAATTAAATTGGGTAAATTGTCCATTTTGGTTTACTAATACTTGAGTGAAGAGATATATAAAAAAAAAGAAGTAACAAAAACTTCAGGCAATACATTATAGTATAAATTTAAATAGATAGCTTAAAAGTTACAGAAATCTAAATGCAAATTCTGCGTTTTCAAAACATAGGTCTACTTATAGGTGTTTATAATCTGCCTAGATTGGATAAGGATTAAATTATAGAAATTATTTAAAAATACTATTTATAATGTTCATGTTATGTGTTTCTCAAATTAATTATAATTAGCACATATAAATCTAGTGTACAACTATTAGTAAGCAACAGGCATTACTAATAATTGAATATAGCCATTATCTTCTTTTTTATTAGGAAAAAAAGATATGAAAGTAGCTTATTTTATTCAATTAATGTTTTGAAAGTTGAGATTGAATAACTACATACACATTTCCGATCAAATACCGGTTTCATTTACTTTCATCCTTATTTTTGCTAACGTCTACATTTAAGGAATACATGTTTTATCCTGTCTTCAAAATTTACTATGAAAATTATAATCAGAAATGTAGTCACATTTATAAAAATAACGATATAATAAAGAAATATTAAATAAGTTCACTCATTCCTATTATTTTTTATTTACTCGTAGAAGAATTGAAATACATTATTTAGTCAATACGATGTTTCCTTTCTAAAACGCAATAGCTATATAAGCACATGACTTAAAAACTAGCTTAACCTAGGTAAGTATGTCTAATACTATGCAACTAGCCCCAACATTTAGATACTTTCTGTATATGTTTGAATAAGCCCATCAACTCTATATATTTACTATCAACACTACCAGAAATTGCCAGCCACTCCGAAAATTCATTCACGAAGACGGGCAATAACGAGACTCTAATTCTTGTTTAGAAATTTTCACTTCTTGATTGAACTATTTTTATTAGAACAAAGCCAGTACTTTAGATGCGTTATCAACTTACCACCGGTGTTCTCATTTCTGCTCTAATGTTACCTTGACAGAAGCTAATCTCTGTATAGAGCTTCTGTTATACCATTCTCACCTTTTAAACAGCCTCAGCTTCCAGTACAATTACGACTACTTTTCCGTCTCTGTTTTTACTTTTTTATTCAACCAAGGACAAACTAGTATGCGGCCATAATCACTATAGAATGATCACAGCGAGAGCCTTTAATGACAATTCAAAAAGTTAATTGGCCTTCCTTAATGTATTCATACACTTGTCACTTCTGATAATTGGTGTGTATTTTGGCAGCTACAAGATAAGTATTGTGAACTTTTATAAAATATGTTTACTCTAAATTTATTTTGTAAAGATTCTAAAAATTTGATCGTACGGCTATCAGGCTATAACTTTACTTTGATGATCATCTCCTGTGCAACAACATGGAAACCAGTTTTTTCTCACAACAGCTTTGGATTTGTACTATAATGCTCACTTCTGTTGTAAATTGGTTTAATTAGCCAACTAACATTCTAAGTAGACTCTGGTTCGACTCCTAAAAAAAGGTCTGCCCTAAGCATTAAAATTCCTTCCATATGTACTGATCGCTTATGGGACGAATGAGTGTCAAGTCAGTTTGTAATACTGTATATGTGTTTATTTAGACCTATGCCTAGGGTTGTCTTAATTGGTCTGGTACATGTCGGAACATCGGAATACATTTGGGGGCGGGGTTAATTTGATAAGCACGTGTCCAACATACTGTACAGACGTTTGGTACAGTCCAGTTTTCATGGGGAGAATCTTATCTGACAGCTAGAAAAGCTACTAGATCTATTTTAATGTATTCATACGTAAGTCATGGGATACAGCTTTCAATTTGATGGTGATTACTAATACTTATAAAGTCACACTTATAATATAGAAAAATGTTATCCCAGGGCCCGAAAGTTGATGAAATTGCATCTTTTTTCTGTGAAGTCAATCGCAATGCTAACTTGTATATGAACACATTTTATGACACTCTGATATCGAAAACATTACTTTTATTGTGAATATTTTTGCATTTTTAGGTGTTTTTAATTTTATGGCATTTTTGGGCGTTTTTACAGCCTTTTTGAGGCATTTTTTCCTGTTTTTACTCTTATCATGCATTTTTAATTTTTAGAATCATTACATAAAAATAGTAACTCACAACGGGTAATGGACATATTCACAAATTCATTATTTGAATTTACTTAAAGCATTAATTTTCTCTTGTAATTATTAGTACGGCTGGACATTAAAGAATGAGCGTAGCCTAATGTTTTCTGATAGAGCAGTACTAGATATGAAAGAAATTAAAAAGGAAAATTACACATATTTTTAGATTCTTAGCTTGCTTATGCTTCAATGGAAAACCCCAATGCTGGATAACTGGCTAGCTTGGTATTTATGTAATGTAAGGCTTTGTTTACCTCAGTAATACAGTCACAATTGTTTAGAATGTGGCTGTTAGTTGAATAGATTAGTGTCACTTTAAATTGTATCTCTCAAGCTACAGTTGACCTATAGTTGACCTACTACTGGCGAGTTTTAACATGGAACTTGGTCGCGGAGGCAGGGGTGGAAAGAGAGGAGAGGGAGGAAATACTCCCCTAGCAGTGACAACGTTCACTTGTCCTTGAACTGGTCCGCGCATGTGTACATATTGTTTTTGCCACTGCGTAACCCCCAAGAGTTTCATGTTAAACCTGCTGTACTTTCATATATTTGTGTATTTCCAAGTGAGCAGGATGCCAAAAATCAAACCATCTCAAAATCCTACCATTTACGACAGTTAGTTAACGAGTTTGGTGAAAGTGCTTTTTCCACGGACGGGAAGGTATTATTTTGTAAATTGTGCAAGTCAACAGTTTCAGCAGAAAAAATATTTTCTGCTACTCAGAATATTGGTCGTAGGAAACACAAGAGTGCTTTAGAACGGGCAGCAACAAAAAAATTAACTCAAAGATTGCTGTTGCAAAGTGCTTCAACCTCTAAAACCAAATCATCTCCATTTAATCAAGAGTTGTGCGAAGTATTGTTGTCAGATAATATTCCACTCGGAAAAGTAAATCATCCTAAATCTCACAATTTTTTTTAGAAAGACACACGAATAATTATATACCAGATGAATGTACTCTGCGTAAAAGCTACTTGAGCTTGTGCTCTGAGAAAACTCTACATAAAATACGAAACAGTGTGTATGGGAAGAAAATTTGGGTAACAATTGATGAGAAAATAGATGTAGAAGGCCGCTATGTAGGTAACGTAGTTATTGGAACTCTTGAACTGAATACTGTTGGTCAAACATTTCTCTTGAATACAGACATCTTGGATAAATCCAACCACTCCACAATCAGCAAGTTTTTTAATAAATCCTAGTTTCTTCTTTGGCCTGACGGTATCAACCACAGTGATTTTCTTCTTTTTGTAAGTGATGCTGCGCCGTATATGGTCAAAGCAGCAACTGTAATTAAAGCATTATATTTTAAAATGATTCACATGTGTCACTCATACAGTTCACCGAGTTGCTGAAGAGGTGAGAAAGAACTTTGTAAATGTTGACCAACTGACAAACGTTAAAAAAGTATTCTTGAAAGCGCCATCAAGAGTACTTGATTTCAAGACGGTGGCATTTGATGTACCCTTACCACCTCAGCCAATAATTACACAAAGGTGCACATGGCTTCATGCGTGTTTCTATTATTGTGACATATTTGTATTTTGAAAACAATCATGAACAGATTTGACAGTGAAGAGGCCGTATCTATCAAGATTGCACAATAAATGCTCTCAGATCGCAAAATTGAGGGAAACTTGGCGTATATCAAGGCTAATTTCAGTATTTTGACCGTAACCATAACAGACTTAGAAAAGAAAGGTGTGTCATTGTCTGACGCTACTGCTCTTATCACAACACTACAGGATAACCTCAAGAAAGTTTCAGGCAAAATTGGATAAGCAGTGCTTGCAAAACTTCAGAATGTGTTGATACAAATTCGGGATTCAAAACAATGTGTAAAATTGCTGACATAGTCACCGGTAAAAGTGACTCTTTAGAAGACATTCCATACTTCAAGTATGCTCCAATAACATCCGTGGATGTAGAGCGCAGCTCTTACAGGTACAAAAACCTCTTGGCCGATAATCGCCGATCATTCACATCTGAAAATGTGCAGATGACCTTAGTTGTGCATTGCAATGCAGAATAAGGTAAATCTAAGATGTACTTTTATCTCTAAAACATTCTCACATGCACACAAATGTTCTGCATATTTTATTATTTTTAGTGGGCAGATTGGTTATACAATATTTATTAATTTATTTCTCCTTTTGCAGAATTCCCCCATTACCATGATCGAACAGGAAAAATAATAATTTGATTTTAAATGTATTATTAATTTTTAAGAGCATATTTGTGTTTTTTAGGATAAAATCGAGCTTTTAAGTACATCTTTTTTTGTTTTTAAGGGCATTTTTCATTTTTGAGAGCATTAATAGACCATTTTTAAGTGCAATTTTGGGTGTTTTAAGGGCATATACTTCCGGGCCCTGCACCCTTATTACTGTCCACCGCACAAAAGTTTGTATTTTATAAAAGTTTATTTCCAACAAAATCCTATATCAACTTTGGAAATAAATAAATTGCTATTTACGACTTGCTTATGATCAGTCACACTACAAAAGGCTACTTAGTATATAGGCTTTAAATGTAATTTATATGGATTCAACGGTATAGGCACCGTGTCCAGCCGTTAGTTAACTCTTTATCGATTAGTGTCATAGTGTCGTCTTGAAAATACTTACTACCAGATGATGGCGAAACATTGGCTACAGCAGGATGAAGAGATAGAAGCTCAAGTAGAGTTGAATCATTCAGAAACACAAAGCTTTCAACAAATGACCCGCCTCGGTGGAGTAATTCTCTAACGCGCTAGTTTCCCGTTAAGCTAGACTGCCGAGGATGGGGAGATCAAGGTTTGAATCTCACTCAGGTAAACTGCTTTCCACTCTCCCTCCACGCAAATGTGGGCTCACTTCCTCTATATTCAACCTTCCCAGTTCTTAACCCATTAGCGTAATTAGTATTTAAGCTTATAACTCAAACTGATAGTAAGACGCGATGCTAAGTATTTAACAAATGTTAGACCTGAAATAATAGCAATAAACTTTAGCCTCACGAATTATTACATTTAAAACATCTTTTTGATAAATCCTTTGTAATATAAAATACTAAGATACAACAAACAAAAACCCATTATTAATTATTTAAACCAAATTAATAAAACACATTTTTATTATAACCTTTCGATAATCCAAACGTCCTTGACCATTTTATGTTTGATTGGTTTCTTTACCTGGTTTTTTGTTGAACTCATCCTTGAGAAAGACTCAGACTCATGAAAATATAAATAATATATTTACTTAATACTTTCTGTTGACTGTTTGGACCCACTCCTTTCGTTTTTCTTGACCCTGTGGCCTACCAGTAAACTGTTTTTTTAATGTGTTTTTTTAGGTTTTTGTATAGATTTTAACATCCTGCAATGTATCAACTCTTATTTCGTATTTTAACGCTCTTTACTTGTTTCATTGTATCGAAATCTTCTTTATTTATAAAATAGAGTGTGTGTGTCTGTCATGAGCATTGAGCGATGTCTATCACACACAGATGTGCACATCCAAGCCAGAATTTTAAAATTTGGATGATATTTTTTTAAATTAATTTAAAACTGGGTCGGAAGAAATAAAGTAAAGAATTTTTTTCTGTCTGTTTGAAGCAAAGAAAATCGTTTCCACGGTTAACTATGCAATCCATTGCGTGGTTACCCCGGTAAACGCTGAGTACTTATGCTATTAATAGTTAATAAAACAAATTTCAAATATGTGTGGAACATCAGCACATAACATTCAGCTTTATGTTTCAGAAATGGCCTTCACTTTGGTGTTACAAATTTCTACCGCTACCAATGTCAATGTATGGTGCCTATAGTCCGTTCTATTTTGCTAGATCAACTTCAGCTTAATTCCGACCATTAGTGTGACTAAAACGAGACACAACCAACATTTATGTCCTCAGGACGTCGAGTCAACAGATAAATAAAAAGTTTCATTAAAAGTAGGGCTATAAATTTTGTTCCAAGAGCATGACTAATATTAAATGCTTATTAAAAATAAATGCTACGACACAATCGTACATATTTTACCACAGGATAGTGTATTATAGTGTAGCTTGGAATAACATTTGTAAAAATAATTTTACAGTAAACTGTATTTAAGTTATGTCCTCAGAAAAACAAACACATGATCTTGTTAATTACAATATGCACTGTTCATAAAAACAATTCATGTTCAAAACCATATTTGAAAAATTTCATTTAAAAAATTGTAGTGGTTTGTAAATGAATGTTAAATTATTTATATTTGTAAAGATAAAAATATATTCTTATTTATAATGAAGAAGAATCTCATAAAAGCATTTTAAGCTAGATCTTAAAAGCTACTTTAAATAAAAAGTCATTATTAAGCTACCCGTTAATTAATTTATCTTACGAAAATAAATATACAGTATTATTGACCATGTAACCATCAGTTTGACCAGTTATTCGTACGATTAAGCAGCACCAAAATTACATCAATTTGTAACGTCAACAACCGGCTGCCCACTTTTTGATACCTAGTTCCTTGTTGTACAATCCTGAGCTAACTATGGCAATCAATCACAAACCAATCATGGTAATTAATAAATTAAAATAAATATTACCTTGTCCACAAACTGAGTGCACAAATAAACGCAATCCATTAGCTACGCAATCTTTATTTAGGTAAGATCATAAAATAAGATGAACGAACTAATATTCATGGTTACAGAAATATGTTGGAAAAAAAGCATCACAGTTCATCAAGAAAATAAATAAATAATTTACTCTGTCACAAAAATATATTGAATAGGCATAATAGTCTATCAAAGATACTACATTTTTATAAGTACCCTGGGCAAGTCAGTACATGTAAATAAGTAATAAAAAAAGGTGTTCTACGTTAATACG
>CABFWB010002968.1:69551-91692 GCA_902151455.1 Timema bartmani | reverse complement strand
TGAGTTTCCGGGCCTGTATTCATTAATGGCTGCAAATATGATATTGTGTACGTGTAAAAATGGCGCAACTTTACGCCCAAGATGCTCCCCAAGGTGCACCTAATCTATTTGCTCAATTTCTCTATTCATCAAACAAGAAGATAACAAACTGATGGCAACTCAGTGAAGCTATTCAAACATCATAATTTGCTCTCTATTTGATGAATTCACGTGGAGAATTTATTTGTATGTCGATGCTATTTTATTTAAATACCTACTGAAAATGGTAGAAAATACTAATTTTATTAAATTTTTCTTATAAGCTAGTAATAAAATAAAGTATTTCTGGGTGATACAACAATAATAATTATATAATAAAATGAAAAACCCAGTCCCTCATGACTCACTCACTTTTCATCGTATTTCCCCAAACCATTGGGCAAGAAACTTTGAAATTCTACGGGAAGGTTTCTTTTAGGTTCGAGGCAATTGTTGAGAGGGGTTTTGCAAAATTTGATCTCTAAGGGATGAAAGATGGAGGTTAAATATATTCAAAATGTATTGATGTACCTTTTGAACCAATGAACATAGTACCTTTAATTTAAAACGAAGGTTCCTTTCTAGAATTGGGTGGTAAGTTTTTGAAGGTTTTTCAAATTTAACCCCTTAAGAGAATGGTGAGAAGCAGTAAGGTGGGACTCACTGACTCATTCATCAAAGGATTTCCCCAATCCCTGGACCTGTAATTCAAACTTTTGATTGTCAGGAGGGTAGCGAGATTGCCCCATACAACCATAAAAATCTGAAATGAAGGAATTTCAAAATGAAACCCTGGGAAATGGGGGCATATAATTAGAAAATCTCTTAAGATGACGTATAAAATTAAAATTTGGCAGACAGGTAAAGAGATACAACTCCAGATAGCCAAATAAATCCTAAAATTTGAAATTTATAAGTGTGAATTAGAAAAAAGGAGGTGGGGGTTCTAACATTTCATAAACTACTGTAATAGTAAACAACTATTTTCCAGTGTGGTATAAAAAACTGAAATCTGGCAGGTAGGTAAAAAGACCACTCCTAATAAATATTAAGGGCAGAAAATGTTACATTTTTAATTGGGACTTTGGAAAACAGGGGGTGGAGGGGTATTAAAAAAACACCTTTTTGGTGTGGTAGAAAATTAAAATTCGGCAGGCAGGTAGGACAACTCTAGATAACCATATTCGTCTTAAAATTTGACGTTTCTATGTAAGAGTTGTGTAAATGAGTGGGGGTATACAACTTCCCCAACTTATATAAACAACTACTTTTCTGTGTGATAGAAAACTGAAATTTGACAATAAGGTATAAGGACCTCTCCAAATAACCATAATAGACTGAAGACTTTAAATGGAAAACATATAGTAGAAGAGAGGAGGGGTTTGGGTAAAAATAAAATCTTTTAGGGGAGACAGAAAATTAAATTCGCTAGGTGTAGCATGATTACTCCAGTAACAAATTAAAACGTGTTACATTTTTATTTATTTTAACTTATTTGAGGTGTTTAACACGCACTTTCTGAACTGACCGATTATATCAGCACATTACATAACATCCAGCCCCCACCCGTTAATTCATAATGTCAGGAATCGAACCCGGAACCCTTATCTCATTCAACATACACGCTACAGACCTAGCTAAGATGTCGGACGTAAGTGTTAAACCTTTACTATTTTTATAAAGGGGGTTTGTGAAATAGGGGATTTTAAAACTCCCCAAATTAAAATAATCATTTACTTTTCATTGTGGAAGAAGATTGAGATTTGTCAGGCGGGTATAAGAACCACCCCAAACAAACATTAAGGTCCGATCCTTAAATTTCAAATTAAGAAACAGTAAGTGGGGAAGGGCGTTCCCTCAATATTCCTCCGACTATTATAAAAATTACTTTTGGGTGTGATTTAAAAAAAAAGTTCGACATGTAAGTCAATAGACCTTTCCGGAGAGCAAATGACTTCTGATAATATCGAATTTCAAAATTTAAACCAGGGAAATGGAAGAGATCAAAGTAGATACAACTAATATAGAACATAAATTTTCAGTGTGGCTTAAAATTGAAACTTGGCAAGTAAGTAAATATAAGATAATAAAATAAATCCTAAAATTTCAAAATGGGAATGTGGGAGCTGAAAAGGGAGGGGGGGGGGGGTTTATAGCTTAAAGTTTTTACAACGTTATTATGAAATCTCCTTTTCGGCATGGAGGAAAATTGAAATTTACCAATTTTGTAAAAAGGGGACGTGGCATTGGACCTAAAGTCAGTTGACCTAAAATCATTTGGCCTAAAAGTTTAGACCAAAAGTCAGTTATCCTAAAGTAAGTTGGCCTAAAGTCTGTTGGCCATTTGGCATACACTTTAAGCCAAATGTCTATAGGCTTACTGATGGGTACCCTTTAAAAGGTACCCCTCCATAATAACCATAAAAGAAGGAAAGTTTGTAATTTAAATATAGGAGGCGGGAAGTGACTAGTAGATAAAAAAACTTTTTCGATATGGTAGAAAACTTGAATTTTGTATAGGCATACGAAAAAATCTAAAAGTAAACGAATACAAAAACTAAAGGTTATCTTAAAGAGGTTTCATTAGCTTTGCAATAACCAAAATAAAAATCTAAGGATAAATTACCGCCTATCTAGCTGCGATATTACAATTAAAATAAACAAAGGTGACATTGTTTGGTGGAATGTGATGTATTTTGAAAAGCTATGATTTTTACTATTCATCATGTTTCTGTAACATAGTATATTATTTATTTATGCTTTTTAGTGAACTATGACGCTGTTTATTACAAAATATATCTTTACCAGTGTCTATTAGTTCGTTTATTTTATTTTATGATCGTGCTTAGGTAACTATTACGTTGTTAGTTGATTGTATTTGTTTGTGCACTCAGAAAAGGTAATAGTTTTCTCAATTATTTAATTTACTCTAATTTATTAATTACCAAGGTTTATTTGTAATTGTACAACGAGAAACTATCAAAAAGTGGGCAGCTGGATCTTGACCGTTCTAATTTGATATAGTTTTGATACTGCTTAGCCGTGCGAAACGAGTCAAACTGCTAGTCCTTAAATATAATTTGATAAGCCCTTTTCCGGTAATAGAAATTACGAGGAAATGACAACAGATTTTGACAAACGACCACTAATTTTAATGGTTAGGAGTCCAGGATATCGGTAAAAATAGTAGCTTTCCACGAAAACCCAGTTTTCACAGTGAATTTTAAGTTTTTCATTATTTGTTTAATCACCATGGAAACCGTTATTAGCTGCATGGCTGTAAATCTCTAAATAAAATACAACTCTTTGGCTAAAAATTAATAACTCAATCATTATTTGTTGATCCGAGCACATCACAATTTTCTCTTTGGATGAATATTTCTCTTTGGATGCTGGTCATAACACATCTAAATTGAGATGCCTAGACTGGGGAATCATTTATTTTTTATTGGAATTTTGCTATCGTTAATTAGGATTTAAATCAATAATATAAAGCATAATTTTAAAATTAAAAGGTTGAGTTTTTTAATTGTTTATTTTTATTAAATCAAATACATAAGAATTACAATTAATCTCCTTGAGCAAAGCTCTGAATAGAGATCTTTTAATTGCATAGTGTTATAATGCAGACACATATAATATAGCGTACATCAATTATTTACATAATAATTAAAACTGTTGATAATAATATAATTTTTTAACATCCAAATAATCAATCATGCTTTTCTTTTTGCAATAGACTAAGAAAATAAAGTTTTTTTTTACATATAGACAATTTTCGTGCTCTTCTTTTAACAATTTTAACTAACGTGTAACGTGGTATTACAAATAATAATATACTATAATTACCTTAGCATTAACATGAATGCTTACATACAATAGATAATATTCAGAATATAATGTAGTTTAATCCATGTTAATGTTTCAACAAATTAAGCTGGTATAAGATTTTCACCTTTGCAAAGATTCGTTTGGATGGATTTTAAGTTGCTTTTTAAGAAATATAAAGGGCTAATATTTTTTAACGACCAGGGTAAGGAGTTATATAATTTGTACCCTTCAAAAGTATAAGTTTTCTTGCCAAACTGCGTTCGTGCTGTATGTAAGAATATGTCATCCGCGTGTCTATTATGATGATTGTTTTGTAATGCTCTATTTGGCTTGTTTTTAAATTCATTGTAGATGTGAAATAGTAGATTGTAATGACTAATGATATATTCCTTTTGGTAACGTATTGTGATTCATGTAGATGTATTTGCTTGGATATATGTTAGGTAAACCATATAGGTTCTTAAGATTCAGATGGACACCTACTATATAAGAGCGATAAAGTTTTAGAGCTTTTTTCTCAAAAACTATACATAATAACCACATGCGGTTTTTTGTATTTTATTTAACTTGTACTTTTAATATGAACTATATTAATAAAAAAAGTTACAAGTTTATATTTACTTTGTTACAACAAGAGGTAATTTTGATTAAATTAAAATTAAATCAAACATTAAATACGAGAATATAGTTTTGAAGTTATCATATTGCTATAGAGAATGAGATAATGTTCTATCATACACGATGCATATTTATAGTAAAATGATTTAAACAAAATTTGGTATTTTCAAATTAACTCATGTCTAAGCCATTGAAAAAGTTTAGCCGTTTCCCGCCAGATGGGTTTGTTATCCGAACCATCTCTCCCTCTCCTCCCTAAACCCTTTTTGGCACTACCTAGGTTTCCATCTATTTTGTAAGCCCAGCTACTCCCCCTTCCCTCATCCCATTTATATTCTGTTCAGGTATAAACCCTTGACTTGACACTAATTGTCTTTGACTTTATTACTACTATTACCTCCAAACTTGAGTTATTGAAAAGAAAATATTCCTTGTGATGTATTGCATGATACAAGTTAATAGTTGTTTATAGAGTAAGCTTGATTCTGTTTAGCTTATAAATAATTTGCATGAACAGTGTTTACTTGATTAGGTAAAACCTATTTGTATAACATTGGTTTTGTAAGAAGAGGTGAAAATGCTTACACCCACCTTGGTGGCGTAGTTAGCTAACGCACTATTTATTTCGTGTAGAGCTAGACTGCCGGGGAAGAGGAGATCGAAGTTCGAATCTCGGTCGGGTGAACTGGGAGTGGTTTAAAAAAATGGTTTTTCACTCTCCCTCCACGCAAATGTGTGTTCACTTCCTCTAAATTCAACCTTCCCAATCCCTAACCCATTAGCGTAATTAGTACTTAAGCGTATAAACTGAACGGATAGTAATAAGAGGGGGTACTAAATTAAAAAAAAATACTTTCTCTAAATAGCTTTATTCATGTTTAATAGACAAACAAGACCTTTTCGTACTTACAGCATTATTATTATTATTATTATTAGCACCACGTCTTACTACCCGTTCGGGTTATACGCACTTACGCTAATGTGCAATGGTAGGGTGATTGTGAGATGAAATGGAGGAACTACAGTTTAACGTGGAATCCGAACCACGGTAGAGGCCTGGCATTCCTCACATTCACAAGTTGTGATTAATACACATCTTGTCAGAGGTGAAGGAAGGATTTGGTAATCAGATAAATCTGTGCCGGGACCGAGGATTGAACCCCGGACCTTCAGCACAGAAGTCTGACACCTTACCCCTAGACCACCAGGTCACCTTACTTACAGCAAGATTAATTTTGAAGATATTAAGATTCAGGGAGGCATCCAGGAATTTAATTTAAGGGAGCGGGCCATGAATGACAAAGCTATTATTTCCGTCCCCTGAAAATTGTCATCAAATAATTTTAATTTAAGAATTCTTTATTTTAAAAGACATTACACTCACATACACACAAACAACGTATATTACAGGTTGTTAAAAAAAGGGTTCAGAAATTATGAATATTGTTGTGCATATTAAAATGAGTAAAGGAATTACTTGTGTCGATACGTTGATAAACTATAATAATAATAATAATAATAATAATAATAATAATAATAATAATAATAATAATAGTAATAATAATAATAATAATAATAATAATAATAATGATGATGATAAAGATAATAATGATAATGATAATAATAGTGATATAATAATGATAATGTTTGTAAACTCCAATAATAATGATGATGATGATGATGATGATAATAATAATAATAATAATAATAATAATAATAATAATAATAATAAAAGTGTCTTAGAAATTATAGGTCCACAAAATGTATAGGTAAAGACAATTTTGTATTTTAGTAATAAAAAAAATGGTATGGTGCACCAATCAAACTTTCTCTCTCTTTTATCTTCTAATAGACACTTACTAAAAACTCGTAAGATTTGTGAAACGAAGTAATAGGTATACACATTGTTGTAGAAACACTACACCAAAAATCATAAATGAAATAATATACACTGATACTTACTCTATGGCATTAGGAACTAGGAGCAATGTTACAAAAAAATTGAGCAAAGAGAAACATCTTTGTCCACCAAAGAGCATAAGAATCAAATTAATTTTCAAAGGCCTGTATTAAAAAGTATGTATATTGGTTTATATCTCAGAACTTATTGGTTTTATAAAAAATTATTTAAAATAAAAGATTTTTATTTTTAATAGTACTACAACTTTACAATGATAAGTGATTACTTATCTCAAATAGTTGCGGAAAATTACGAAAATTTGAAAATCCCCTATGTAAAGTACCCTGAAACGCATGTTCATGAGAATATTAAAATTTCCATCGTGTTTATAATGATAAACAGTGTTTAGATATAAAATTTAATCAAAATCATTAGAGCGAATTTTGAGAAAATAGATGTATTCTCTTTTTGTCTTTCAATAAACTACCCTTAAATTTAGGGTTGTATATCTAATTCCACAAACCCCTTTGGGAGACCTTATGAAAACCCCTGATACAAAGTTTCAGCCTAATCTGTAAAATGGTTTCGGCTCTAGCCCAAGCCAAATTTCCAACAGTCAGACAGACAGCATTGCGAAAATGACTTTTTTTTTGTTTCAGAGGGTCATGAAACGTCGACATTTATAGAAAAAAATCTCGATTTCTAATTTTTGACGATCATAATATTCTCGAACCGAGGTGTTGAGAGAAAGTAAATATTTTTTTACAAAGCTTAGCTACCCACAGTGGTGTTCTAGCCATTGCTTGCCGTTGGTTTGATAGGCTTTGATGGGGAGGTCGAGGTTCTAATCTCATCTGCGTGAACTGAAGATTAAGCTGTTAATAACCTGTGTGTTAAATGAAACAATAAAAAAGAAAAACTTAGTTATAGGTGGTTTATAATCATATTATAGTAATAAATTAATGATTTTAAATGGAAACGTGGTTTACCGAGTTTTATTCAATTCAGATTTTCTTTAGATCTTAGAATACAATGTTTCTGTTCGTATAGAGTTCAGAAAAAGTTAACAGTAGGGCCTATTTATAAATTAAAGTAGGCGTACAGTGTGTACATTCTATTTAATTGAAATAAAATTTTAAAAAATTACAATTTTTCACAAACTTTGGCCAACTTTTTCTGACTCATTAATTTTTTAAAGATATTTCCAATTTTTTTTAACAGCCTATCATCTAGAACAAAGCGTGGTTTTATCTTTGGTTTTCTATCTTCTGTACAAACAAATCGTATTGCATTTATTTTAATTCTAACTTACTTTTATCACGTATTTAAATAGTTTGCGCAAGTAGTGACTGTACAAAAATGGAACTGAAAAAAACAAAAAGAAATGGCTATTTTTTTAAAAAAATACAGTAAAGAAAATATATTTTTATATATTCTTACAGTAATAGATAAACTAATTAAAAAGTTACAATTGATTGTAAATAATGATTTCCTAAGGTAACTAAGAAAAATGGTACTTTGACAGGAATTCTTGCCCTTGTCCTTTGACTTTGGACGTCATTCTATAAAACACCTAGATTGTGGTTCAAAACTCGGCATCACTCCTTGGAGAGTACATCGGTGACAGCTCGTCTTTGGTTGTGTAGTAAGCAACAAAGTTGAAATGATTAGGGGATCAACTGTTGAATGTAAGGACACTCTAAAAGGGGGAAGTATAGAAGGGCTGAGAGGCGTCGGTGTGGTGACTGCCATAGATACAGTAGCGAGCCTCTAGTGAGGTGATAATACAGAGTAATACCTGGAAGAGAGATTTGCAAAACTTCGAGATATCCATCCGAATCTTAAGAGATTTGTTTTGGGCTGTTAGAATGGGTTGAAGTATGGTGAGTGCAGCTGATCCCCAAATGTGACTGAGATATTGCAAATGGCTATGAATGTGGGAATAATAAGTGGTATTTTTCACAGGTTCACAGTTGTTAGGTTTCTGAAAATATTGTCGACGTTTTGTTTCGCACATGATAAAATGATGTTTAAATATGTTTTGTTATGTATTATAAGCTCAAAATGATAAAATAATCTTGAATAATGTTTAAAAATAGCCATTTTAACTCTATAATTATGAGATTTGGTGTTAATTTTTTTCGAACAATGGGTTATGATGTTCATTTCATTCAATTAATGGGTTTTGTGTCCATTTTAGTAAATAATAACACAATACAAATACATAAATTAAGCTATGTTATCATTTTACCGCTTAATTTGGAAGATATGATATTTAGAAGTAATATATTCTGTACCCCATCTCTCTTTTCACATTCTTACAAATACAGTAAGTTCAGTTATATTTTTATGTTGATACTTAATTTTGAGGAAATGATATTTCCAAGAACTGAACCGCAATGTTTTATGTACCACATCTATATTTTCACATTCTCTCTCTCTATCTGACACTCTTTCTCATGCTCTCACACATTCTCTCCCACTCTCTCCCTTCACACACACAAACACTTTATAACACTCTTTCTCTAATATAATCTTCTATCATTCTTTCTCTCTCACACACTTTATCCCTCTCTTTCTCACACAATCTCTATCATCACATACACTCTCTATAACACAATTTCTCTCACATTATCTTAATTATACTCTCTCTCTAAGACCATCTCTTTTTTAAGCGCTATCTCTCTTAAACGCTTGCTCGCTCTCTCGAACGTTATATCTCTTGAACGCTCTCTCACAAATGCTCGCTCTCTCTCTTTCTTAAACGCTCTTTCTCAAATGCTCTCTATCTCTATCTCAAACTCTCTCTCTAAAACTTTCTTTAAATCACTCTATATCACAAACTCACTCTCTCTCTCAAATCCACTCCCTCGAGTTATATCCTAACTCTCTCTTCTTCTAATTTTTCTTTCTTAACTAATGTCTCTCTCTAACTTTCTCTCTCAAACACTCTCTCACACTCCCTCACATTTTCTCTCTCTTTCACACAATATATCTCTAAAATTTTACACTCAACCTTTCTATCTCTCTCACACACACACCCTCTCTCTCACACATTTTATCACACATTCTTCCCTCATAGATTTTCTTTTTCTATCTCACACAATCTCTTAATTTCTCTCACACACACTCTTTCTCTCACTAGCTCTCTCCTCTCTCACACAAACAAACATTCTTTCTCTCTTCTCCCAATATTTCTCTCTCTAACACATACACATTTTTTCACTATCACTCGTTCACACTCATTTTTATCTCTCTAAATTGCTCATTCTCAATCTTGTACACTCACATTTTCACATCTCGCACTCACTTTCTCACAATCACACTTTCATTTTCACACTTACCCACACACTTACACAATTACACACTCGAACACTTACACTCTCATTTTCACTATCACATTTTATCACTCTCTCTCTATCATATCTTATACATAATTTTATAGGCCCGTTTCCCGTAATAGAACTTAGGAGGAAATGGCTGAACATATTTTTACAAACGAACACTCATTTTAAAGGTTAGAGGTCCAGGATATCGGTAAAAAATAGTGTTCTAAAACTAAAACCCAATTTTCATAGCGAATTTCCTATCTTTTCTTTTTGTGTAGGTAGTGACTCATCTGTACAATCTTTATTTGTGTGCATCACCATAGAAACTATGATTTGTGGATAGTTTTATATCGGTAAATAAAATATCTCTCTTTGGTTAAAAATAACAGTCGTTCAATAATTCTTACTTAAGTGGCTTTGTGCAACAAATAGATAGAGAGCTGGGAAAGGGGTAATTTTAAAGTTACCACCTTGGCGTGAAAGGGGAAAATATATTTTTGGATTATAATTAAACACCGAAAATTAAATATCTATGTAATGTCAATAGCCTTTGATGACTAAACTGTTAACTAGAAAGTCGAGTAAGGGCTTATTTAAATAATAGATCTTTTCCCAATAAAATGTTTCGAAAACATTTTAGGGCAATAATTTTCAGCCATCGCTGCAACTATCCACTAGTTCATTATTAAGTACTTATTTATATTAATAATTCGTGGCTTTTATCTAATTATCAAAACAAATCTAAACATTTTAAACAACCCATGTTTGAACATTATACTAGGCACTTCTTATTTAGCGACACGATGTCTTTGGATTTAGAGGAATCCAAAATCTCTTTGCATTTTTGAGAATTCCACAGTTTGCTGTTTTATAATCATGAAAGAATTGACATGGGATATCATTATTAATGATTAATACAACAATACCACGTAAGTACTAGTTCTTATAATATAAGCACAGCTTACTTTAGATTGAAACAAATTGCGTGCTTGCCAGACATTCACCATTTTAATCAATATGTTTGATAATCACCGATTTAAATACAGTTAACTGGAGTATTCTGAGGCATTTCGATGATATGCCGATATTTGAGTTTATTGAAGTAAAATGAATTACAAGTTGTGCATAATCTTGTCCAAGCGCAAATTTTCTCTCAAAATACGTCTGTTACGATTAGTGGATAAGGATTTAGGTGAATCTTTGAAAATCACGCCCATGCATCTACTTTACTCTATTTAGTGAATCTGTTAGTTCTACTTAAAGAAGCGAACGTGAGTTGCATGTATTTTTGCAGTTTTTGTTAAATAACATCAATTATTATTGTTCAAAAAATATTCCTTCGGAAGGTATAATCAGTTAAATTTTCTGCCTGTGGTAATTCTCAACAGTTCTTGAAAATTTGTCACAAGCAAAATTATATTTGACCTAAATATTTTTAAATTAAGAGAAAAGTTCCTAGTAAAATTATTTAATGCCCATGACAGAAATTCCAAGAACTTTTGATAAAACTATGTTCGTAAAATTGAACTAAGCTTATCCACTGCACCACTATTTTATTTATTTTCATCAAAATTTTTTTGGGTATAAGAATTGCAAAAAAAATATGGACTTGAGCTCGAGTTCCATTCCATTCAATCTTATAATGTGTTGATACCGATTAAAATGTGTTTTTGGTCTGCAAATGGTGAGTGTTTGTGTTGTGTTCCAGACATGATTTGGACAACAAGGCTCTCCAGTCTCTGGAGCGAGAAATGCAGCGACTGTTTGCGTTGGGGTACAGATGGAGTCACATCTACACACAATGTGTTCTGCAGGCCATGCTAGAGTCCTTCAGATATCAGTAAGTACGAGTGTTCCTCAAACTAATCTACTGTACTCTTTACTGTTATTACTTTGACTATGAGACACTATGGCGCAGTTGATAATATAGGACTATAGTGTAAATCCTTCATCAGGTCATTATTACTATTATGTTATTATATTATCTTAGTTTACTTACTCTATGGTACTAGGAACTCAAAGGTTCATTGCCGCGCTAAAGTATGCAAACAATCCCCTATCTCAAACAAGTTATATCCAGTCCACCTCATTACACCCTATCCCTACCTCGAGCTTATTATATCCAATCCACCTCATTACACACTATCTATTTCAGGTACAGTCTAATGTTATCCTACCATCTGTTTCTAGATCTTCATTACGGTATCTTCCCATTAGGTTTGACCGTCAGTACCCTGAACACGGTTCTAGATTCTCCCATTCGCACTGCACCACCGTATCTGGTGAGATTTGACTATCCTAATAATGTCCTGAGATGATTACAGGATATGTAATTCAACATTATGTAACCACCTCCCCTTACAATTAGCCTAACCCATTTTTTTGACCAAATATCATATTAATCACCTTGTTGTCGAGCACCCTAAACTTGTTCTCGTCATCTAAGGTAAGATACCATGTTTCACACCCATAGAGAACAACTGGTAACATTATTGTTTTGTATATTCTGAGATTCTCATTCCTTGAAAGCAGGTGAGTTGTCAACAACTTACTAACCGAGTAATAGCATGCATTTCCCGACTTGATTTATTAATGGTTCATTTGTCTTGAATCCACGATGGTAATAAATCGGAATGGACATAAGACTATTACCTTTTCCGATAGATAAAGTGTACAGCTATATTTTAGTACGAAGGTCCTTATCTGACAGCTACAAAAGCTACTAGATCTAATTTCACGTATTCATACGTTAAGTCATGTAATCTGTGGCTGTCACACTTATATATATTATAAATGCCACTAAAATAGCAACAACAATTTGGTAAAATGTTATCAAGTTTGTCCACAAAAATATATGTTTATATTTTCTAAAAGGTCCTTCCTATGCAAATTGAACCGTACATGAAGTCCTGAGGGCTTTGCAGCATACTTGTATATGAGACATTTACTATTTATTTCGTGTTTTACGATGTCTACATATATTTGCTAATATGGACTAAGGCTGAGGAAGGTAGCATATGAACAAATATAATCACATTTATTAATAAATTATTACAATTATTAATAAAAGTAGTAACCTCAATACACTTAGCTGAAGTTCGAACTCCGATATCCCCCTCACCAGCAAACCAGATAAAACTAAGGGCCAGTTTCATAGTCAAACCTAGCACGCCTCAAGTCTTGGCACTACACTAAATACAGGACGACACCTAACTATATCAGAATGGATTGGGCCAGTTTCATAGTCAAACCTAGCACGCCTTAAGTTTGGCACTACATTAAATACAGGACGACATCTAACTAGATCAGAATGGAATGAACCAGTTTGATATGCGGAACTAGTCCATTCCATTCAAGTTTAGGTAGGTATCGTCATGTATTTAGTGTAGCACTACACTTAAGGCGTACTCAATCTTAATATGAAACTGACCCGAAATCTTCTAACCACACGTGGCGTAATATTGCCGGAAGTCATTGGTTGGGGTTCTGACCGGCTCAAAATATTCCTTAATCGTTCGTGATTAGTTCTAAGTTGGTTATAGATTATGGCTGTATCCCAATAATTATCTTATCACGCTCCATCACCTTGATATGCAGCCTTGCCATTTGCATCAGTAATCACGTGACCTAGTGAAGATCCTTCCAGATTGTCACCAAAGATTCCGATGCACAACTAACACACCTTTGAGTACAAGGACGGAAGCAATACGTCATCTACACGTCCTTGGTGCTGTGTTTGACTGGCAACTATTATATTATATTATTATATTTAAAGCAGGCTCATTTTATAATATTAAGAAGTTGATTATTTAGAAAAGTTGGTTAATCAATAGGCCCTATACACCTACCATTTTTTTTTATCACCAAAATTGTTTAATGGAGTGCTTTAACTTTCGTAAAACAAGGGAAAAAAATCGACGCAAACAATAAAATGGCGCTGATCTAACTCTGTAGGATATTTATTTTCATTAGATCTAATAAATGGCGTTTGACATGGTTTTTAATATCATTGGTAGGTACCTAGTAGTATTGCAGTCCCAAAGATATAGCAAAGTCTCTTTGCCGTTCGAATTGGTTAATGCAGTCTTCCATTGGAAGTGTGTGGGGAATGGGAGGACGGATGGCCTTAGTGAAGGCCAGAAGCCCTCAGGGCACGTTGCGGTACGGAAGGTGACCGTGACTCCAGCTCCAAAGCCAAAGCCGCTGGTGCAATCTTTCGCCAGTGCGCTGTCAGGGAGACCAACCCCTCCATCCCAGGCCGAGGCACCTGCCAAAGCCACTCTACCTGAACCGGTCGCATCCGGTTCATCCCTATCGGTCGAGGACCCGTCCAAGACCGCTCCTCTCCCAATCCCTTCCCGACCCACCCCCGCACCCCGCACCACCCTCCCCAAACCCCTTCACCCTTCCAACCCCTTCCTACCACTCCCCACTCCAACCCCTGTCAACCCTGCCACCCCCACACCCAACCCCACACCTGAGGATGATGCTACAAAGCTCAAAATTTGTATTGAGCTTCTCAAGGAGATTCCGGGACTGGATCCTTGGGACTTTTCATCGAGTCTCTTGAGGAAGGTTCAGGAGTCCCCGAGGAGTAACCGTGGCCACCTGGTCATGGAGCACATCATCCTCTACCTGGTCTCTCATGGCAGTGCACCCGAATAGAGGACCCCCAGTGCTGAAGGAGCTCACGGTCGCACTCTGGAACGCAAACGGAGTCGCGGGGAAGAAGGCTGAGCTGGAAAGTTTCCTGGCAAAGCATCGTGTCGACGTAATGCTGTTGGGAGAAACCCACTTGCGCTCCGCAGTGAGGTTCTCGTTGGCAGAGTTCATCTGCCATCGGAGTGACCGAGCGGGGGATGTGGGAAGGGGTGGGACGGCGGTCCTGGTCCGAAGGGGTCTTGACCATCACGTCGTCTCTCTTCCTCCCCTCCAACACATGGAAGCAACGGCTATCCAACTGGTGACCTCTACCGGCCCAGTGCGACTTATCTCCATCTACTTCCCTCCCTACCGCCGGTTCAACCAGGCCACGAGGGCTGACATGGAGGTGCTGCTTCGAGGTACCACGCCTGTTTTAATCGGTGGTGACTTCAACGCTAAGCACCCTTCATGGGGCTCTAGGATTATGTGCGCTCGCGGCGGATTGCTCCGCGACGTCATAGATCTACACGGCTTGGTGGCTTCCGGTCCCCCGACCCCTACCCACTTCCCTCTCAATCCCATTGGCTTCCCGGACGTCCTCGACTTCGTTGTCTCCAGAGGGATCAGAAGGCGGTTGGTGCTGAAGTCTCTAGCTGAGCTAGACTCGGATCACAACCCCGTTCTTGTGAACTTGGGACGCGCGGTGTCCTTCATAGACCCCCCCGAAAAACCTGACCTTAAGCGCACTGACTGGGACAGGTTCACGAATGTGTTGAGAGAGAGGTTGGGACCCACACCTACTTTTCGAACAGCAGCAGAAATCGATCGCGGTGCGGAGTTCATAACTTCCGTCATCAAGGGGTCGCTCGAAGCTTCGACGCCAAGGCACCGTCCTAAGAGGGCGCCACAGGCTTCTTTGCCCGATTCTATCCTCAGGCACGTCCGGGAGAAAAATCGGCTGAGGAAGGCTTGGCAAACCTCGAGGGACCCGGTAGACAAGGCCAACTGGAGCCGCAAAGTCCATGCGGTTCGCGAGATGGTCAAAGAATACCGGAACAGTGTCTGGGAGGACAAGATTGAGAGCTTGTGCGTACAGGACAGGTCCCTGTGGCGCATGACGAGGAACTTGATGCGGGTCCCCGCACCAAGGCCGCCTATTGTAGGTCGCAACGGGGTGGCCAACTCCGACCAGGAGAAGGCCGATGCTCTCGCTGAGCACTTAGAGGCGCAATTTGTACCGACTGACGACCCGTCAGACCCGGTGCACATTGGGCACGTGGATCAGGTCATCGCAGCGGTCTCGTACAGACCCTTGGATGAACCAGAGCCCACGGAGGCGGCAGAAATGTCGCGGGCGTTAGCCGCTCTAAGATTAAACAAGGCCCCCGGACGCGACGGCATCAATAACGCGGTCCTCCGAAAGCTGCCCTTGGAGGCGATTAACTTCCTCGTGGAGTTATTCAACGCCGCCCTGCTCCTGAGTCACTTCCCTGAGCTTTGGAAGCACGCCAACGTCCTCTGCTTCCATAAACCGGGTAAGGACCCGGCCCTAACTTCGTCTTACCGACCGATCAGCTTGCTCGACTGTTTGGGCAAGTTGTTCGAGAGACTACTACTGACGAGACTGACCCGACATGTTCGCGAGAAGGGCATCTTGGTGGACGAGCAGTTCGGCTTTCGGGCGGGACACGCTACGTCTCATCAACTTGTCCGGCTCGTGGAGCAGGTCACGAGGAACTTCAACATCAACAGGCTGACTGGTGCTGTCTTTCTCGACGTGGCAAAGGCCTTCGACCGTGTTTGGCACGAAGGTCTCCTTTTCAAACTCCTCTCCCTGAACCTTCCCTTCTACCTAGTTAAGATTGTTCAATCTTATCTTTCCAACCGAACCTTTTCCACTACCTTTGGGAATGCCACATCCCAAGTCAGAAGCATCCGGGCTGGAGTGCCGCAGGGTTCCCTCGTGGGCCCGGTGCTCTTCAGTCTGTATGTGAACGACATTCCGAAATCCCCAGACACCAAGTTAGCACTGTATGCGGACGACACGGCTCTAGTAGCGGAGTCGTGGCGAGGGCAGCTGGTGGAGAGGCGACTCCAGACGCACCTGACGCAGTTGGAGGGGTGGCTGACTACCTGGAGAACGAGTATTAACGTGGAGAAGAGTACAGCAGTGCTCTTCACATGGAAAAGAAAGTTCTACAGGCCGGCCCCACTCCGGCTGTTCGGAGAACAGGTCAGATGGGCGGACAGTGCTAAGTACTTGGGACTTACGCTGGACACCAAGCTGACTTGGCGACTTCACTGCACCGAGAGACTGACCAAGGCGAAGCAAAGGCTGGGAATCCTAGGCCCACTGCTTAACAGGCGTAGCGCCCTGTCCACAAGGAACGGTCTGACACTGTACAAGCAGCTGCTCAGACCGATCCTCGACTATGCGTGTCCCGCTTGGGGCCACCTGGCGGACACGTATATGAGGAGGATGCAAGCATTCCAGAGTAGGTGTCTGAGGATCATTGTGGACGCACCTTGGTACGTTCGGAATGTGAATCTGCACCGAGACCTGGATATGCCTACCATCAAGGACCACTTCCGGAAGCTGGCGCAGTCCTTCTACGCCAGACTCCCCGGTGCCACCAATCCTCTTATCCAGGGGCTTGGGAATTATGTCATCGACCCTGGAGGGTGCCACCGACGTCCCAAAGCCCTGCTAGGATAAGCGAGATGTGACAAACGTGGTTTGGGAGGCTCTCACACAGCCCCCCATAGAGTAGTGTCTACGCACGTAACTCTAAAAACCTCTTAGTCGGTTCCCAAAATTTTTCTTTTTCCCCAATAATATTAATTAATAATATGCTTTTTGTCTGTTTCAGTTAACTTCGCGAAATGCGACAACCCGTCTTAGAATTACCCGAAAACCACACGGTGTGACCAATTGGTCGGTACGTGTTGGAATTTGCTCCCGTGCACCCCTTCAGGGTGCATTAGAGCATGCTTTGTGAGTCTGGAGTCTGTGGGGAATGTGAATTCATCAAGTCTATAAACTAAGTATCAAAACGATCTTATCACATCACATGAATATTTAATTTAATTTTTAAAACGAATTGTATATAATAATCGGTTTTATGTACTAGTGGCATATTTTATCAAACTATTTCAAATTAAGGTCAGACATTCCCTGTATAAAAACCTCAACCTGTCAATTTATATTTATTTGCCCAGATATTTTTTAACATGTGCAATATTGACATTGTAATTAATTCTTTGATTGATTGCGTTATTTTACCTTCATAGTGAATTTTAAGTGGGCTTAGGTTTACTTAATAATGTTGTTATTTTTCCATTTTTGTCAATTTACGCCAACTGGAGTTTTCATAAAAATGTACATATTAACTATTATTATTAACAATTTTTTTAAATACTATACTTGATTTATATTTATTTGTATCTTTTTTATTTTACTTTTCCTACACAAAATACAAAATAATATAAATGATATTTACATTTGTTTGTGTGAATATGCATTTGTTTAGTGAAACGTAAAATTATCAATGTCCGTGCACTAGCTTGGAAATTATTAAAGTTTTTAAAATTGAATCAACATTTTATTATGTTATGATTGATGATTTAAGTGTGTTATTTTAAATATATATTTTTAAATGGCATATTTTACTGTATACAACAGGCAACAGCTGTTGATATCTCACCTATAAATTCGTTAGTTTAAGTTAGTTTTATTTTAAAGAGATACCACGAAATACAAACGATGGTAGAATTGTCATTCACGACGTTGACATTAATTAATGGATATAAACTTCACGTGAAGACTTTCAGTTGTTGCTTGCAAAGGAGCCTTATTTATAATATTTTTATTGAAGCCCTTGGCCCTGTCGAGTGCAAGTCTAAAACCTATTTCGTGGGATGGTGGGTGGGAGGATGAAAGGCTTCACAACCGACCAAAGTATCCATCCGCACCAACCAGAACAGATGGATCACGGAAACAGTAGATGGTGCTAGCTACCGGACAGGTCTTGCGGAAAAATCACACGTTTGGAAATATCAGTTTTCTCGAGAAAGAGTGCAATTTTTATTTTAACATTTTCAACACCCCTTTTAGGATAATTTATAGATGTTTATTAATTGTTACATTTTCTTATTTTTTTGTTATGAAGGTGGCAGTTTTCTATTGAAAAATGTAAATTTTGTCAATATTTGATAACTGTTAAATTTATAAAGGAGGTGTGTATATAAAAAGTATAAATTAATCAACATTCTTGAACAAACCGTTTCCGAAAAGAAAATTTCAAAACAATAAATGTCTTGAAAATAACAGTTTGTTCCCATGGCTCTGTATTTCCACGCCAAATGAAAAGGGCCAATCGCTTTAAATAAAAGATACCAAAACATTTTGTATTTTTAATTTCACCGATTATAAGTATCTATTCGGGTAGTACGTAAACATTAATGAGCTAATGGAAATGCAATAAGTAAGGTATAATATATAGGAAATGTATCCGTAGAGAGAGTGGGAAATTATTTAGTATAAACCACCCTCAATACTCTCAACCGGAATTCAAACCCCGATATTCCTGTCACCTGCATTCCAGTCTAGCAATAAATTATATGTTAGACCATGCGACCACCAATACGGGGGAAAATTATTTATATCATTAATTAATTTTTAAGTTATATTCTAAATGGTTAAGCTTAAACGGTTGCTGCTATTTTCTTGATATTAAATTCTTTGTTTTTTCAAGAAGGAATTCCCGTTTTTCCGGACATTGAGAAAGTAGTAGGCCTATAGAGGAATTATATTTAATTTTTTTAAATTGGATTATCCTGAAGTCATACCATGGATGCTTATAAGAGGATGATTTAAACTTGATAGGACAAATTTATGCAGTTGTTACATGGCCTGTTTTTTCAATGAGAAACAAGAGGGGTTTAGGAGGGATAATACATAATATGTTAGAATCACCATGCTTACTTCTTAAGCTCACTTTTACTTTCTCGTTAGCTTACAGGTAGAAAGAGAAAGTATTGTAATCGTCAAAAAAATCTAACTTGAGATTTTGATGACCCCCCGAATCTGAAAAAGTGGTTTTTGCAATGCCGTCTGTCTAACCCTAAAATTAAAATTCGTTTAGTAAAGGGCAAAAAGAAAAAACTCGATTTTCTCAAAATCGGCTCTAGCGATTTTGATTAAAATTCGAATCTAGGTATTGATTAATATCATAAACAAAATGGCTATTTTCATTTTACCGTGAAAATTACTTTTAGAATACCTTAATGAACGGAAATTTCCATATCTTCGCAACAATTTGAAATACTAAATAACTTGTCGCTGCAAAATTATATTACTATTAAAAATAAAAAACTTTTATTTGAAATATATTTTTATAAAACCAATAGTTTCTGAGATATTGGCAAATAATTATATTAATACAATTTTGTGAGCTTTTGTTTTACAGAGATACTACTTAAGTTCTAATGTAATAATTCTCTAATGCCATAGAGTAAATAAATAAGTAAGTCGCTCAAAAAGTTGATGTTCTTTTTCCTTTAATCCCTTAGGAGAAAAGTTTGTACAAAATACGTTATCTTTATTATTTTAAACTCAATAGTCAATTTTTATCTATTTCATTAGTGAAATTTATAAATGAGGTATTTAATAGAAATTCTATGACCTGAAGATGTGAAACCCCTAATAAAATTTAAAAGAAGTTTAACCGGAAGTCAAAATTTTAAATACGAAGTGTTGACCCTTGTGATCTTTTTTATTAGTCCAAATATACAAATGAAGACTTTAATTCTTTAGAAATAAAAATTTAAAAGTTTAAACCAGAAGTCAAAAAATATTTTACGCAAGTATAGCGCAATTTGTGCTTGAATTTGCTAGTGTATATTATTTAGTTTCACATATATTAAGAGTTTTTAGTAAATATCTCAATTTTTAGACAATGAATCGAGAAATTCTATCCTGAGTTCCATACCATTTATTTACTTTCTTTCGACATATCGGAGAGAAAGTATTGTGGTCTCCAAAAAATTCGAGCTCGAGATTTTAATAAATGTCGACTTTTATGATCCCCTTAAACCAAAAAGGTGTTTTTTTTGCGATGCCGTCTGTCTGTACCTTGGACTAAAACCTAAAAAATTTTAAAGATCGGGCTCTAACTTGGTATCATGGGTATTCATAAGGTCCTGTCCGAGGGGTTTTGTAATTAAATGTCCAACCCTTAATTTAAGGGTGGTTTACTGAAGAGTAAAAAAAGAAAAAATCGATTTTCTCGAAACTGTCTTTAACAATTTTATTGAAATGTTATATCTAGACATTATTTATTATTATAGACAAGATGACTCCTCATTTTCCCATGAACATTATTTGAGGGTGCTTTACTTGGGGGAAATTCTCCCATTTTCATCATCTCTCCTTAACTATTTGAGATACGAAATAACTTATCATTGCAATGTTTTAGTAGGCCTACTATTGAAGATACGAATCATTTATTTGAAATATACTTTTATAAAATCAATATTTTCTGAGCTATAATCAAATATATATACTTTTTAATCCAGGTCTTTGAAAATTGATTTGATTCTTATGCTCTTTTCCTGTAACAGTGCTCCTAGTTCCTAATGCCATAGAGTGAGTAGCGGTGTATATTATTTCCTTTATGATCTTTGGTGTAATATGTCCACAGCAATGTATAGAATTATTATTTCGTTTCACAATCCATACCATTTATTTTTCAATGCAACATCCTAAATTTTAAAACTTTCAGTTTATTGCCATACATTTCGAAATATTCTAGTATTTGTTTTTTTCTGGGTGGGAGGAAATTTCCCGTGTTATCCAGGTGTATGTAAGCCCTGACTAACTTTTAATCAACTAAAGCAGTGTTACTAACAATTTAATGGTACACATTAAAAAGCTTAAATCTTTCGTGGCACATTGATTTGTTTAAGGTACGCGTCATGGCACAGAAAATGGATTGAGCACCGAAACCCAATGGTCGTACGGTAAATCATAACTTCAAATGTGCCAAGATTAAAGGTTAAAGTTCTTTTTCTGTGCTCGCTTATTTAACATTTGGATACATTTCGTTCAAATCATTAGTAATTTGAATAAACCATTGCTCTAACTTCGCGTGAAAGCTTTTGGTTTTTTGAGATGTATTACAAATTTTAATAAGTACGGTATGGGTAAGTAAGAAATGTGGACGATTCACGGCTGTCGCTCGTACTAACTTCCTTCCTGTTACTATTGAACAGCGATGCGTGGTGCTCTGGGCTGTCGATCCTTCTATCCCCTTTTTTGGGTCCACCCAGCTTCACCACATACAATCTCTGTGGATTTTGACGGTGCAATCACCCCAACCATCCGGAACTCTTGTCGCTCTCAAAGCCACCAACCAGAGGGAGCCCTCAAGACCCACCACCTTCCAGAAGAGCCCTTCTCAGGGTGGCTTTATGAGAACTACCCCCCTCCCTCCTCCCCCGCCGTTTCCTGACCCTTGGCGGGAGGAGTTCGTTCCCCTAATGTGACTACCAGCATCACCAGAGGAAGTCAGAAACTCAGATAAGAGATAGTCACACTGCCCCGTAGCATTGCTCTAGGTTGTCCAACAAGGACCTCAAGGAGGTGTTCTGACCAACTATCCCCAAACGATTGGGTAAACACATCAGCCATCCAGGTACGCACTACCAACCGCTTAGTGTGGGCCGAATGGGGGACCTTGTGATCCCTCACCCCCACATAAATGACCCCTCAGAGGCTTATCCCCCCCCCCCCGCCCCCCCT
>CABFWB010002968.1:0-48301 GCA_902151455.1 Timema bartmani | reverse complement strand
TGGGGGTGGGGGGGGGGGGGGGGGGGGGGGGATGACAGAGTGGGAGAAAGACAAACAGAGAGAGGGGGTAGCTTTTGGACGTTAATAGAGAGAGAGCAAGAACTAGTAACAACATCTTAGATACGAGAAGTTGCTGAATACATGAGAGTAAACATTAATGACAATGCTGCAAATTTGATAGGTCAAACAATATGGTAATTTTTTCAATTAGTGAGACCAGTTAACATTTTATAATTGGAAAATATATATTTTGAGTCGTTATAGTTTGTACCAAACTTAGGTTCAGCTGGCTTGAGGAGTAGCAAAGACGTCCATTTTGAGGTCAGCTGATTTGAGAAGTTAAAGTTGACGCCCAGCTTGGAGTCAGCCGGTTCGAGGATATAGGCCTATGTCAGAAGGTGTACAAGATAATTTAATTTATTCTAAGTGTGATTCATTTGTATAATTGTACTACTTATCTTAAGTACCTGTAAAAACAATAATTAAGTAACATTACTTACACTTAATTGACAGAGTTAAGAGCCCATTTTATAACATAGATAACACGAATAACTCAGGTAATGTTGCTCAAAACAGGTGTCAAATCGTGGTAAGATTTTTTGTATTCTACTTTATAAAACAGGGGGATTGAGACCAGTGAAATATTTCTAACATAATTCAAAAATGTAACAGTGTTGAAAATTAATTATTTTAAAACTTATAGCAATTTAGCTGTTAAGTAATGAATCCAGAAAACCACACTCGAATAAGATGTCTTGTTCCAACGCACTCCTATATCCAATATCGTTTCAAACCATTGTTATATGGACATTATTAAGGGTGTTCAAGTCTGTTTTGAATGACTTCTTATGATGTTTTATTTTCTTGTAAAGAAACTATTAAATTACAATTTTTGTGATCACATGATTAACAAACTCTTGGTCTAAGATAGACTTTGTTGGGTAGCTTCAATAACATTTTAGTTGCTATAAAATTATAGTAACGTGTTTATTGAGGTTTATTGCTTAGTATACTTAATAACCATTCAAATTTCAATAACTAGGGTACATATAATTATAGTATATAGGGTACACACACACACACCCCGTTCTCTTACGAGGTAGGCAAGAAACTGTGTATATCGCTCAAAACAACTCAGTACTTAATCCATCCTCACTAACTTTTTAGACACTTCCCTATCCTTGCATACTCCCTTCGCTTCAACAATATCCATACACTGACTTATACATGCTATTTTATTCTTAAAGCTCTTAATGTTTATATTTTGACACATTCGTCTACACCATTTAGCCATGTCTTACATGGCCTACCCATTAATTTTGATCCAAACACTACCTTCATATTTATGATTCATCACTAGACCCAGAATCATACTCTCAACACTAACAAGCTAACGTAGTACGCTTTTTTCACATTCACTTTTTGTATTCTATTCCAAACCTCACTCTTTCAGCACCCATTCATTACTGGCTCTATCCATATGAGTTTTTCCATACACATTTCTTAGATATCTCACTCCAACCACACACACCCTGCTCTTGTGTTTCTCCTGACAAACCCACGTTTCACATCCATTAAACAATATTGATGGCACCACATTTTTATGTACTGCCTGTTTTGATACCACTTCATTCTTTGCAATAGTTCACATAATTATATCCAATCCGAGATGCATTCATCCGTCGGCCGATTTCCATTTTTATAAAACATTCGGCCCAGATACACAAAATCATTTACTTGTTATTACAGATTTCCATTTATATTAAGCTGACAATAATTATTTACTAAGCCATTCTTATCAAAAACTATCACCTGAGTTTTGGAGACATTTACATGAAAATCCATTCTGTCTATCACCACATTCAAATGAAACGATTTATTCCATTCTGCAAGTCACTTTAATTCTCAGCTATTAATACGGCATAATCTGTATATAGCAGGAGTGGCCATGGTATTTGATCTACTGATCTACTCCAGAGAAGTATAATCCTTTGCGATCTACTACGGAACCGTAGGCTTATATTGTTTATTTTAGTGGCAAACAATTAATAACCAATTTTGTGTTTTGATAGTAAAACTATGATACATATAGACATTTATAGTCCTTTCACACACTGAAACAGAGTTTTTCATCGAATCACATAATACATCATTTCCCTGAAAAAAGTTTTTTTTTCATTAAACCCTTGACTCTAAATTTCTGCATGACACCGCATAATCTTAGGATGGTTAGTTGAATGAGATTTCATAATTATTCTGACATAAACGAAGGCAGGATTGTAAATGGTCATCAGTCGGACAACTTCGATATTTCGATTTTCTAATGTTGATTTGAGGAAAATCTGCAAACACTCTCTTTCATTTTCTTTCTCTCAATTTTTTTTTAATCAATCGACCAGGTGATCAACCAAACTAGTGGCCACGGTTGACCAGTAGATCACTATCGACGGTTTGGCCACATTTGGTCTATAGCGGCACTCTTACATTCACATTGTCCATTTATACACCAATCTCGTCCTCACACGCATCCCCCATAAACTTATCCACTTATACATAAAATAACCATGTAGACATAACCCAACCTTGTCTAACACCCTGTTCAATGTGGAACCATTCGCTTAAAGCCACATCCACCCTAACGCACGCTTTACTTTAATCATGCACAGCCATAATTGTATTTATTAACCATGCATCCACACCAATCATTCTCAGAACATTCCATAACATATTCACCCGATCTTACGACTTCTCCAGATAAACAAATGTACAACAAACTTTCTTTATTATGCCATACATTTCTCAATCTCTCGTTGTAGTGCAAATATCTGGTCTATACAACCTCGACCCAGCATGAAACCACATTGCACACCCCAAATCTTCTCCGCAGTTTATTCACGTACCCCCTCAATTAAAAGTCTCCCAAAAACATTGCCTGGAATATTCAAAATAGTAACTGCCCTATAATTTTTACATCCACTTTTACTGCCTTTGTACAAAGTAACAATAACAGCATTTTACAGTCAACAGAAACATTCGAAATCTTAGCACACGCATTGAAAAACTCACACAATTTGGCAAATATCACCCTTCCCCACACTTAAGCATTTCACTTGTGATCCCATATACACCCACAAATTTGTCATTATTTAGCAATTTAATAGCTCTTAAAAACTTTGCCTCTTTAATTGTTTCACTCATTATAACATTTACCCTATTTTCTGATACATTCTTTATGTTTTGCCTAGAATGGCTCAAAATACTCTCTCCGTCACTCTCTTTTACTGTTTTCAACCCAGACCATCTCACCACGTTCATTCTGAATGCCATAAGTCTTTCCTTTCACTCCTTGTTTCGTTATCTTTACCCGCTTCCAGAATAGCTTATTTCCTTCAAAATTATTTTGCATTATATCTTTTTTTTTTAATCTCATTTGTTTTTTACTCTCCTCCACTACTTTCTTTGCATTCATCTTTTTATCTTTGTATGTGTCCAACAAACTCTTGAGTCCTGTTTCACTCTTCACAATAATCATTCGTTTAGCAATGGAAATATAGAAAGAAGGTTCCAAACGATGCTAATTTTAGAATTCAAGTTTAGTAATCAAGATAATATAACTGATTACACAACAAAAAAATTAATACACTCACTTTGACACCCTTTTTTAGCCTTTAACTACACTTGATAAAAATTAAACAGTAATTTTGTCCTGCAGCTAGCGCTACAGAGCCTGGCAGCATGAGCTTCCCGGGCCGAGCAGGCGGTCCTTCAGGACGTTCTGGATGATGGTCTGGACGAGCTGTTAGGGGAGTACGACGCCGTGGATGCGGGTTTCAAGCGCCGGGAGAGGTTGGATGTCAAGAAGCCAGGTCCACAATTCAGCACCAACAACTACGCCTTCCACCATGACGATGGGGAAAAGGTATAGCTGACGTCTCGAACAGAAGTTATAGCACAGTAGTTTAGATGATTAAATAATATGCACGTCCGAGTGTCTCACATGGTAGTAATAGTATAATGCTTTGGTTAGCTGACTGTTTAGCACTCCTGACTGTCTCGCACAATGGTGCTAGCACGGTGGCTTGGTTAGATGAATGTTTAGTACTTCTCACTGTCCCGCAGAATGGTGATAGGTGATAACATAGTTTAGTTAGAACTACTAACTCTCTCGTGTAGCGGTGATATCAGAGTGGCTCGGTTAGCTGACTGGCTAGCATTCCTGACCATATCGCACAACAGAGATAACGTAGATACTTGGCTTGCACTTCTGACAGTCTTGTCTTGCTGTCATAACCTTGTCATATCCTCCTTGCAAGTGAGCGATTGGTGGAAAACCGATTAATGTTACTTGACAATTCGACAACCAAAGTGGGTAAAGTGAGTCGTGTGTTCGGAAAGGGCGAATAGGTTATCCTAATTTATATAACTATAGATATATTATATGTAACGGACGTTTAAAGACACAATCTAATAGTATGGAACAAGTCATATTTTATCAAAATTTGTTTTACAAAATCAATCAACTTGACAGACATGAACAGTTTGTTGTTCCTATTTGTTTCAGAAGGAAGCAGCTACTGATAAGAATGGTCGCAGAGCTCAGCTAAATATGCCACGACCAACATCTCGCCGAAATTCGGGTAGGCCTCGTTCGGATTGAACTATTACTTCAATGGGGTAAGGATGGGGAAGGAAGCATTTTAGAGGTAATTTACTGGTATTGGCCTAGAATTAGAGTGGGAAACCATTTAGGAAAAACTACCTCAGTAGACCCGACAAACACTGAGTTTATGGCAGCAAAATTTCAATCTCCTCTCCTGACAAAAAAGTTCCTTCAGCCTTTGTCAATATTAAAGAAAGGGATGGGTCGCTCCAATCTTAAAATCTTCAGACTTTCTAATTCTTAAGAATATTCGTGATTTGACCCAAAAAAAATTCATTTTCGAGATCTGAATTTATTTTAAAAATCTTTAGTTTGAATTACTTGTTCTAGAGATATTATGACAATTTATGGTGATATAGTCCATTATAATTATAAGAGAAACCTAATAAGTCTCCAAAACCATAAATTAACCACTTAATGTGAACCCAATCATAAATTAAGAAAATAAATAATACGATTGTGGTGAAATTGATCTCTTTATTTTATCATTTCATATCAATATTCGGATTCAGGATTTGTAAGTAGAATTATTAATATTCGGATTCAGCCCATCCTTGTTTATAAGTTTTAATTACAACTTTTTCCGATCTTCAGATGGGAAGTAAAAATAAATGCCCTACCTCAGGGTCAACCATTGTTCCACCTACCATCAGTTTGCTGCGAAACTTCCAATGATGAAACCACTTACCATCCTCTATCCCTTCATTCCCCATTTTACGGATGAAAATATATTGCAAACGATGCGCAGAAATAAATTTAATATTCTTTTAATATTTTAAATAAAAAAAATCCTTTAAACTCTAAAGAGTTCGAATCAACGATTTTCTGAAAGTCCTCTTTTTTACTCTCAATGTATTTATAATCTAGGTCGTACATCAATTTCGGTGGTCACATGTTCTAAGGCGTCACTCTCGTTAAAGACTGGACTGCTAATGACGGGAAAATCGTACCGCTCGGGTATACTGAGGATGGCTTTTCCTAGTTAATGGTTTCCCACTCTCTTTTCCTCTCTCTCTCTCCACGCAAATTGGGGTATACTTCCTCTAAATTCAACCTACCTCATTCCTATACCTATTACCGCAATTAGTAAATAGGTGTATAGCCCAAAATGGTAGTACAACGCGACGCTAAAACAAATATAACTAATGTAGGTCATATCATATAAATACAGTAGAGTAGAGCGGCGATTACTCGGATTGTCAAACAAGCGAAACACCACAACCAAGGAATGTGGGCTTGGTCTTCCATGCAAGCCCCCTTTTTCATTTTGAATCAGCCCACCCCAAGGGATCTTTATTTATTATATTGATATCACATTTATAAATAAATATTTTATTTATTCTTTTGGTTAGTAGTTTTTAAGTTATTGTTGTTTGTATCATGATTATAACAGAACATTATAATAGTGTTTTATTTGGTGGATAAGAATGTTTTCCCCTTAACCCACTATCCAAGATGGTTTTTTGTTTTTTATTTTTAGCACCGCGCCTTAATACCCGTTTGGGTTATTCACTTATGTACTAATTACGCTAGTGGCTTTAGGGATTATGAAGGTTATATATAGAAGAAGTGTACTAGCATTTGTGTGGAGGGAGAGTGGAAAACCATTTTAGATAAGCCACTTTCAGTACACTCGACCGAGATTATAACCTCGATCTCCCCGTCATAACACGACAGTAGTGTGTTAGACCGTGCGGCCACCGAAGCGGGTGTTAGCGTAGTTAAATTTTGTACAATCCATTTGGGTAGTGATACGCGTTGAAAAAAATAGTTAATTTTAGTGATATACAAGTAACCTTGTAAAACATAATACTGCTTTACGCAAACTTTACTTTAATTACATAACTTAACCGAGGACAACACAACAAACATTACATATCCAAGATTCGAGCAAGTGATTTGAATATTTGGGGTGATAGGGCTGACATTGATGTACATCCTTTTTACCCTGAAGGACAGTAGTCTCACCTTGATTGATTACACTACAGAGATAGGACTATAATGTAATCTATCAAGGTAAGACTGCTACCCCTCAGAGTAAAAGAAGTGTATCTATTTTCAAATTAGGAAGCCTTTATATTGTAATATTAATGATTTTTTTTCTATTTACGTGTTTGTCATTGTGTAGGCAATGAAGAAACTGTAGCGAACGGCCACGGAGATGACGAGACCAAAGATAATCAGCAGGTATGTCGGACTATGCTATATAGTTGGTTCACGGCAGATTCGTTTTCTTTTAACAGTTGAAAAGCCACCAAAAATATAGTCCATTATTAATTTGTGTTGAAATGACTTTTTTTTTTAATTTGACAAGTGAAATTACACATTTTAAATCACTCATCAAAGTGACATATTTTTGGACAGGATAAATATATATCTTATTTTTAAAGTAACTTTTCTTAAGAAAAAGTCATAGTTACCGTGAATGGACAATAAAATGGTACAGCGTCTAAACTGTGCCCTGGACATTTATTCAGAGCTTGTTCCAAGAATGTTATAAGGGTTGAGCCACTTTTTAACTTTTGTGATTACCAGGTTATCCAAACCAAGATACTGTATAATATGCATTATCCCAGTATTTTATATGTAATTTTTTTACTTTAAAGAACCTGTTATTTTCACTGTTTTATATTAAATTCTTAACACAAAACAAGACAAATATGTGAGTACTCTTCACAAAATCACATGAATTGAAGATAAAACTAATATTAATTTTAACGCTGGATTATGTTCTTATATTTCAAATTTTCTGAATTATCGCATAAATGTATCAGATTTTTCTAAAAAATTTCCCTGATTTCTTTATGAATAAATTATTTTATCAAAAAATGTCCTGACATTCCATGTTTTACCGGTTTTCCAGGAGCTTATAAGCCTTATTATACTAGCGTATCAGAATATACCTAAAATAATTCCTGTACTCGCAGGTAGTACCATATTTTAGTAATTGTAAAGTGAAAAACAAAATATTCTATTAAAAAATGGGGTGACCTGGTGGTCTAGTGGTAAGGTGTCAGACTTCTGTGCTGGGGTCCGGGGTTCGATCCTCGGTCCCGGCACAGATTTATCTGATTGCCAAACCCTTCCTTCACCTCTGACAAGATGTGTATTAATCACAACTTGTGAATGTGAGGAATGCCAGGCCTCCACCGTGGTTAGGATTCCACGTTAAACTGTAGGTCGTTCATTTCATATCACAATCACCCTACCATTACACATTAGCGTAAGTGCGTATAACCCGAACGGGTAGTAAGACGCGGTGCTAATAATAATAATAATAATATTAAAAAATGATCATTTGCTCAAGGCGCGTTCATTATAATATTTTCAAATATCCATTTAATTAATAAAGTATGAATTTTACAACCAGAAACAGGGATTATAGTAATATTATATTCAAATATATAATTTCAAAAATCCTTATCAAATTAAATTAAATTTGAAATTGATAAATAGTATGAGGCTACACGTGACGAAGCTAAATAAATCTTTCTCCTTGAGGGATTGAAAAACATCGTCATAAAGATATAAAAAAACATTTCAGCCAGCTAGAATTGACCTGACCTCACAAATAAAGGAATTATGTTATAATCGTATACTCCATTTAATGATTTCCGAAGTTACTTTAAAAATATTTATCTCTAAGTGTACAACTCAGAATATACATAAATTTCCTTTAAATCATATTGGTCCGGATGATTATCGCAGAAATTCAGAAGAACTGTGCATGTTAGTAAAAAAGCGATTCCTCAGTTTTGTCGTGATATGGGGTCAGTGAACATCGATTTAAATGTAGGAGGACTCAGCTACATCACCCCAATCACTTTTTACAACCCCCCAAATAAACCCTTAAGGATCAAAACGTCTTAGCTGACTTAGCTGTCTGTTTTTCGACTTTTCTGACGTGTTCATGTTTGGTTTTAAAGGGTCACGAAGTATCGTATTTGCTATACAATCTGGATCGATCATTTATAAATGGCCGCTCCTAAGTTTCATTGGGTTAGGGGGTAATTTGGGGATGGAAAAAGTTTTTAACTGGAAGAAAAAATATTCGAAGAAATGACTTTCCTTTTAAAATAAAACAATGTGGTTTGACAAAGACAAACCGAAGGACATTATGCAAACATCAGAAGGGGTTGAATTCATGCGAGAAGGGGTGCGGGGTTGGAGTGCAATGAAGAAGGAATTCTCGAGAGCGCGCCATCCTGGATCACAACGTGGGCTGTTAAGGTCGCAGCTTTTCATCAAATATGACGTTTAAGACCAAAATGATTCACTCTATCACACGTTTTAAAAGTTCAACTCCCATTAAAGGGGTTATAACCTCCCCTAAAAGGAAAAATACAAAACCAATATAATTTAATTAAAACAGTAAAAACGCAATACGAATGACTACAAATTAATTTAAGAGCAGCTCAAGTAGTTGACGAGTATTTTAGACTTCTTATATCCCATGACTTAGATGAAAGTCGACATCATGAAGATTACCCTTCAAAGAAAAAACGCTTCACAGCTATGTTCAAAGGTTAGTGAACACCTTTATAAATATGGCCAACCGCATGTCTAAAATAAACAAAATCAGCTGTAAAAATCCTTGAGCTCAGTCAAAAAGTACAGAGCGTTAAACCGTATCCTTTCCGGATATCCAGTCATCCTAATTTTACGTTATACGCCTTTTAGGGGTGGTTTTAACCCCGATATAGGGGTAAAATGCACCTTTTCCTAGAAAAATTGTGTTCTAAAATTTATTTTTATTAATTCATATTGCGTTTTCATTGTTTTAATTAAATTATATGGATTTTGAATTTTCCCTTCAGGGGAGGTTTCAAACCCCTTTAATGGGGGTTGAACGCTTAAAACGTGTGTTTGACGAAGAGCTGTGACCTTACCAGCCCGGATAGCTCTTTCTAGAGGATTCCTTCTTCGTTGCAATCCCACCCCCCACCTCCTCACATGAATTTGACCCCTTCTGAAGTTGGCGTTAAGTGTCCTGTTTATTTTTGTCAAACCACATCGTTTTATTTTAAAAGGAAAGTCACTTCGAATATTTTTTCTTCTAGTTAAAACGTTTTTCCACCCCTAAAGTATCCCCTAACCCCACTAAAACTAAGGGACGACCATTTATAAATGGTCGATCAATATTGTATAACAAATATGAAGCTTCGCGACCCTTTAAAACCAATCATAGACACTTAAACTCGTCAGAAAAGTTGAAAAACAGATGGCTAAGCCGGTTAACGCGTGTTGACAATTGAGGGTGTATTTGGGGGTTTGTAAAAAGTGATTGGGGGGGATATAGCTGAGGCCTCCCATGTTTAAATCCCACATTCAAATCCCACATTTAAATCGATACCCCAGATTACGACAAAACCAAGAAATCCCTTTTTTTTTCCAAAGTGCATATTTCATGCAGTAATCCTCCGGACTAATTATTTAGTTTTCTGCCTAACGGCAGGTCATCAAATGCTGGCTCTCCACGTGGTTCTGTCCTCTGTAAACCTAATCATTCTGTAACTGTCTACCACTTTGATGTTATCTATTAACTGCTACTTTCTACGTCCTATTATCCTCCTAATATCCACCATTCTTTTCCATAACATCCACCAGTGGAATCTCCCTTCTCAGCCAGTGTCCAATCCTGTTTGTAACAACCTCTAATATCCTCTTTTCCCCCAGCTCTATTAATATGGAGTGAGTTTATTTTATAAGTCACTTAAAACAGGGAACACATTGACAAGTAAAGAGATTTAAGTTTTTCACCCCACCGTTTTAGTTTGAATACACTTATAATTTATCTGACAATGTACAGACTTAATTTTTTTTTAAATAGCCTAAAATTCATGATTTTTAAATAATACAAAGGCAATTTTTTTTTAAAAAAAGAGGTGTTTGACGTGTTAGGTTAAAACCTTGTGTTACATATTTTAGGATGCCACACCTCACGAGTCCCCTGAGAAGAAAGAGGTGGTGTTTTCGGCAGGGGTACCAACCTCTACGGCTTTGCGGTACGACGTCGTCGACACGACCTACGCTTACGTAGCCTTCAAGACAAGGTAAAACTGTCTCAAAAACCGTCATATAGCGTGTCTAAAACATTTGTAGATTGGATCCTTGTGGAAAATGACATATAAGCTGTCTAGAGAGCAATTAAATTATCACTTTATCTCAGTCAGTAGCGCATCTGTCTACTGAGCTAAGGGTCCCTGGTAGGATTGCAAAAATATCCAAAAAATTTATTATTGTTAAATTTGGGTATTTCCCTTTCTCAATGATGAATTTACGGCTGATGGATTGGATGTTGTGTCTTTTCTAGAATTAATCTAGTTTTTAAGGACGTGTTGTGCTCCACATGTTGTCAATCTCGTGTTATAATCAATTATTATTACTGATCTGGGAAGACCAGAGATTAAATCACAGTTTGGTGTAAAAGTGTGGCTTAATATAAATCAGGCGTATCCAATCTGCGGCCCACGGGCCACTTCCGGCTCCCGACTACATTATGTGCGGCCCGCCAGCTCTAATTGAAATAATTTTAAGTTGTTGAAATAAACAACAAATTAGACTCTTTTAGCTGACGTCAATTATCACTAGCTTCCATAGATTTCCAGAATCGTAATTATAATGATACTTGTATAATGGGTGAGTTGTGGGTGTGTATGTGTATGTGTATATGTGTGTACTATATTTGGGCATAGATTTCGCTAATGGCCTTTCCGTCCCTGGCCAATTCATCAAAAACTTATGCGGTTATTAGTCGGGGAAATGTTTGACATGAACTATCTAAATGTTTTCCCACTTTCTCTACAAGCAAATGGAGGTAAATTTCCTTTAATATTCTAGCTTACTCATCCCTACTACCCCAACATAGTTAATGTATGCGTATAGCCCAAACGGGTACTGAGACACGGTGACAAAACCAAGCACAAGTATTGTGCTGATAAAAAGAGTCGGCTCAGAAAGTGCAATATAAATACCCAGAATAAATTACATTCAACAAGTCACTCAGGATATATTTATCCGTTTAATGGAAAACATCGTGTATCTTCGAGTAATTACGACATGGATACAGATGTTTATAATGGCTTGTAAGACCTCACTTTATTATTCAAACAGGGGTCCCGGCTTCGATTCCCGGCTGGTACCTTGTGTATTTTTTTCTAAAAGGGAAACTACCCCAATGGTCACCAAAGTTTGGTAAATTAGGCTCATGCTAGGTTTAAATGTTTCCACTGGTCCCACATTCTCATAATAACTATCACCATTATCTCATCTCAGGGAAAGAACCTCTTCGGAAAGGATGTACGAATAGTACATTTCGGGCGTCCCCTGGCCAACGATACATTAATATTGGCTATTCTTTCCACTAGGTACTAGGTTACGAATGATGTAGCCCAGACTCGTGATATTAATATTATATAATCAGGGGTCGGCAAAAGTTTAGTATTGTTGTGGCAAAAGTTTAGTATTGTTGTGTCGAAGTAGTATTGCTAAGTCGCTCAGCGTGCCAACAAACCTAAGCCCACCCAAATCGTTTATATTTTTTATACTAGTTAACTAGTAAAACAAATTTAAGTTTATCTTGTAAAATGTAAATGTAACAAAATGTTTCTAAATTGAATACATTAAATAACTACTGTTTCTTGAATATTTAATATTTTAATATAAATCAGAATAAACACAAAAGTTATAAATGTGTTTTGTAAAATTTAATGTCTGAAGACACTATTTTGAAATTTTGAAACAAAACAATTGAATCATTGAAACATAAAATCCATTATTAAAATTATTACTCAAATGGTTTTAATTAAAAAGAAAGGTTTTATATTATCTTTGTTCAAATTGCTCAGCGTGCCATTGAAAATCGTTCTACGTGCCACTCTTGGCACGCGTGCCATAGTTTACCAACCCCCGTTATGTACATACAATTAGAGATTAAGATAGTATGTTTCAAAGCAGCCTATTTTTGCTAGGAGGAGAGATACAACAAGACAAGAGGTGTTGAATCTTCTCTAGAGCAGGTCTACCAAGCTTCACACGTGTCGGAAGGTCAAAAGAATCTAACGATATAGACATAAGAGTTCAGAACCATATACAGGTTGTTCAGAAACTCATAACTAAAACTGCACACATTGCTTGTTTGAACCAAAACAATACAAGTTCCCTATACACTTACATCCAGAAAGCTATGCTAATACCATTATATTGTGTCCAAAGCTTCAGTGTGCAGTGCCGGAATGGCAAAGCTGTTCAAGCATTCGTGTATAGCAGGTTGCATAAGAACTAGGCGTGTGGCACTATACATCTCGACATCTTGGATTGCGGCAGCAAAACATACCATAGTAAACAGCTTACCAGTGCATCTAGAAATGCGAATACGTTCTGAGGATCATTATTAACGGTCCTAGATCACAAGAAGTGTTTGCCATTATTACATGTGAAGCTCCGCTTGCCAAACTCCTATGCAACTTGCTGTACACGCATGCTCAACAGCTTTGCTATCCCGGCGCTATACGCCGAAATTTTGAAAACAATTTATTGGTATTAGCATAGTTTCCGGATGTAAGTGTAAAGGGAGTTTGTACCACTTTTGGTCCAAACAAGACATATGTGCAGTTTCGGCTATGAGTTTCCGAACATTCTGTATATTCTATGGCAATATAAAAGGAATCAAGGGTTTGATGATGACAAAGAAGCTTTTGAGTCCGTTAAAAACCCGTCTAAGAAGAAGTGGCGATAACAACGCTAGGAAGTCATGGAATAGAAGCCCTGACTATAATTAGGCAGTGGTTCTGGTGGAGGAAGTATTGCAGACAATGATTAAAGTCATGTTGGCTCACCAGTTTAATTCTGGGTTTACTAAGTTTAACGAGATCCTTTATTCATTCGAGCAGGGTTCTGGTGTTTATGGGGAAGGGTTTAAAGTCAAGGGTAAATTTTCATTAGTATTTTTTAGGGGTGTACGGAGATAACTTTTATTTGTGAAGCAAAGCTTGAAACTTGAGAAACAAAGTCGAAGTAAAATATAAGATTTTTATTTTAGTCATATTATACTGCTTTTAAATAAGCTAAATAAGCCTTATTATTCTTGATTATAGTTATTTACCAAATTAGCTCTTTAAAATATCTTGACTAAACAATTTAATGTCGAGAATGATTAACGTAATATTTTGTTTCAGTATCTATGAGTGGGAGAAAGGTTCCACCATTGTGAAGAAAGTAGCTGAGCTACTTAAACTTCCATTTAAGACATTCAAAAATATAAGGTACAACTATTTACACATAATATTCGTACACCCAACTATGATCTTTCTTTTTATATACAAACAAAATAGATCCTTTTTTGATAATATACAAAGAATACATTTTAAGCAAAATATTTATCTCAAATTTTAAACATCCAAACTTTCATAACCTTTCGTAGTAGCCTCAACAATTTAAATATATCAATGCTATTACGCATTGCGTTTCTAATATTTAATCAACTCTAACAACTTTGATACATTTAGATGGCTCATGTTGTATACAGGGTGGATAATAACGAGGTGACCTTCAAGGTTGGCCCAAACGCTCAGCACCTGAATGCTTCCGAAGTGGCTAAAAGAATAGGTGAGTGTGACCCATTAATACTTGTAACTAGATTATTAGTATTTAATTATTATGGTGGTTTCACGACCTATATTCAGGTTCACGGGGGATCGAAGGTTATGGTCGACAACAGCTGGGATGGGCCGTACTCTCCTCTAATTATAATACTGTTCGGTGCTCACATCAACATCGAGTATTGTTACTCCATGCAGTCCATTAAATACATCTGTGGGTACGTAGAAAAAGGAAGTGACCAGGCAGTATAAACTTTTAGAGGGATGGCGTGAAGAATAATCATGTCAATTAAGTGCATATACATCAGATGGGTTGGTATCTAAGCAGCGAGGCAGTGTGGCAGCTGTTAAACTTCTCACTACACGGGCGGTATCCAGCGATGTCTCAATTAGTGGTTCACTTGGAAAACCGGCAGCGTGTTTATTTTATTTCACGTAACCTGCAATATTGCGTCAAAAATCTGCCCATAACCACTTTGGACGGCTTCCTTTTTACTTTGATGATGACTTGGAAATACTCAAATTTTACACGTGGAATACTTCTCGGAAGGAGGGGAAGCGACGTATGCAAGGTGCACCTTTACAAGTATCCCCAGGAATTAGAGCAGAAGAAGCTCCGGGACGTGAATACACCATGCATGTGAGTAACTTTGAATATTACTGCTTCAGATTACTCCTTTACACAATCAGCGGACCTATATATTTAATAAACTTGTGAACTTTCAACAGTAGCGAGTATGGAACCTATAGTGCAAGGTGCTGTGATTACTGGGAAAAAACAATAGAACCATCTGTGCTTTACCAGTCGCCATCCAAAATCAGGCAGCATTTGGGAATTTTGGTTGCGACATAGAGCTTATCGAATCCTTTACAACTGTGGGAACGCTACAGGGAAGCTATGGCCGAGGATATTATTTAAAGACTCCAGCGCATTCAACCCTATCTGAAATAAAGTGAGGCCATTTACAACGAGGCTTTCACAGATATCGAATATCAAGTCAGGTCGTTTGTTGGTAAAGATCTGAGCCAATTTGGTACACCCAGACCGCAATGCACTGGAGTAGCATCTATTGATATAATAAGAGAGGTCGATTACGATGCTAGAGCATTGCAAGACGAAGTGGCAGTGACGGTGCCGCCATTACTTCCCGAACAAAATACCGTATTTGACATAATGTTGCATAAAATTGACAGAGGAGCAAGAACATTGTTTTTTTGTCGAGGCTCCTTGTGCTACTGGCAAAACCTTCCTTCTGAATCTGATTTCAGCGCAGATTTGGAAGGATAAAAAGATATCCGAAGCTTTGGCCTCTGCAGGCATAGCTTCTACGCTCCTTACAGATTGCCGCTGGATATTGTATGGAAAGAGTCGCCCAACTGCAATATCAGCAAAAATATCGGTNTAGTAACTTGTTTTATAAGCAAGATACAACCTTTTTACGGTTTGACTGTTTCGAAATTTCAGGGGAGTTTAGGGGGGGAAGCTCCCCTCTCAAGGGAGGGAACTCTTTGGTTTTCATTTCCTGGAGGTCCGAAGAGTGTTTAAACAAAATTTAAAAACTTTATAAATTTTTTCTCCTATTTTACCTAATTGCAATGGACTATATGTCGTACAAATGATTAAGTTGAGGCCTGTAATTCAGTCTGAAATATCTCAGGAGCAGTTCAGCAAATATGGGAGGTATGGGCGTGCTAATGTCTGGTGTTTTCAGACACACTTTGCTAGAAATAGTGAGGGGTATACACCTGCAGAAGAGCTTAACGCATGTTTTAAGATATCTTCCTTATAGGAGAGTGTTACAAAAATAAGTTTGTTAAAAAATATGAGAGTGCAAATCTTTAACGACACATCGTCTGTCACATATGCAGCTGAACTGCCGAAAGATGGATAGGATTGACTTAAGACGGACGCGCCACGGTGCATCATGGTGTCTTCTGTAGAGGAACTCATTGCTAGAATTTACCCCAAAATAGACAACAATGTGAGTGATGAAAAATAGTCAATTTTTCTCTTCCCACACTAATGCACTTCCCTTGAAGAACCTTCCTCGTCCTTACTTCTCAGAATAAGCAATGTTAACTGTATCTGTTAAATGTAATAGCTAAAAAAAAGTTTTAACTGTCACTAAATGTGTTTTCAGTGGACATTAAAGAAGAACTACAAACTCAAACTGGAGTTGAAGTTACCTCCGCTGGGATAGGAGATAAGGTAAGTCAAGGAGTCAAACCATCTACTCGCACTAGTGGTCGCATGTTATAGCACGTCACTCTCGTGTTAGACTGAAATACTCGGGACGGGTAGATTGGAGTTTGAATCCCGGTCTGATGTACTGAGGGAGTTTATTTGCCCCAAAATGACTCCACACCCTCTCTCCACGTATATGCAGACACATTCCCTCTAAAGATGCAGTATGGGGACAGGGGTTCAGACGGTCGAATTTAAAGGAAGTGTACCCAATTGGAGGTAGAGTGGGAATACATCTAGCTAAAACTGGATTAGAACCCCTCCCCTATCACTGTCAAACCAGACTAGACTACACTGGTGCCTTTGCCCGTATGCCCACCAGTGTTTGTGGAAATTCCAGTTATGTGTGTCAATGTGAAACGAAATTTATATGACAATATTATGGAAGCGTATTAGAGACTATGAGAACATTCTAGTCAATTTAAAAAATACATTCTTCAACTCGTGTCGATTTAATACTAAAACATCTCGTTTAAAGAAAATACTTGGACGATACAAAGGGGCGATTCTAAATAATAGGAAGTCATTGTTTGTGAAATATTTGCTGTACCAACCTATTCCGCATAATATATTATACAATTGTGTCAGCATTCATAAAAGAAGTATATTAAGTAGTTTTTGAAAAAAGATATTTCTTTTATAAAGTAATATTGTTTTGCATCTGATACTAGACGTTTCTCTAAGTATATACATATTTCATTCATTTAGTTTGGATGTTGGATTGTTAAACTGAAGACAGTTCAGAAAGGGAAAATAACTTTCACTTTTTTAAAATTGGTGAAACCAGGATCCCAAATTTGATATTGTTCACTTTCGCAGAATATTCCTCGTTGTATTCTTAATATGAGAAGGTAAAATTCAATACAACCTCCTACATTTCCACCTTAATATATCTGGGTATAGCCCGAGCGGGTAGCTAGACGCAGTGGAAAATATGAATAAATAAAATAACTAGGGCATTTGTACCATTGGCTACTTGGAGAAATTTATCAGTCTCATTCAATCTGGATTTTAGAAACCAGTGAAGTCAGGATTTGAATTCCTTCAAGATTTACGTGGAGGATTTCCTTCTCTCCTTTGACCTAAATGAGGTATAGTCTACGACCTATAAATTCCAACTTCCACATCCCTGCAATATACATGTTCAGATAGCTCAGAAGTGTAGTAAGACTTGAAGAATAAACAAAATTTGGGTACTTGGGATGCACCTAATAGACACGCACACACAATCCGAAACACCTTTAACAGCAACACACAACACTGAACAAATAACCGAATCTGCTCAATGTCAACGTACTTTACTTAAACCTAGGAGGGCTTCAATCCTCGCCGGGTTCACTGGAAATGATTTAACCCATTAATACTTTTCTTTATAAACCTTCTCCAAAAATAATTGTAGCACGCTTACTTTAAATTCACTCTACTCATCCTGTGCATTTATAATAGTTAGTGTGAGCTACAAATATACAGAAGAACAATATAGCTATAGTGTAAGGAATACTACGCTTGGGCACTAAGCCCTTACAAATATTTTTAGATATTTTAAATAACCTCCTGGAACTAAACCAAAGAGTATTGTAGACATATATTAAAACCCTTTATTATCTCTTCGCCCACATCGGTGGTCGTATGTGTCTAGACGCCTCACTCACATGTTAGACTGGATTGCCGACGACGAGAAGATTAATTTTCTAATTCTGGTCAGCTGCACTAAATTTTTTTCTTCTAAATGGTTCCCCACCATCCCCCCACGCAATTGCGGATACATTTAATCATTATATTCCACTAGCGTAATTAATGTATGCGTGTATACATCCCAAAAGAATACAAAGATTCGGTAGATAAAAAAAAATAGATTAACAACTTTTCCATCGTGTAACGCCTTATTTTTGGAGGCATTGTTGAGTTAATAGTTCCGGGTTTGATTCCCAGTAAGACTGAAAAGTAATCACAATAATTAATTGACGGTCAATGAACTGGGTGCTGTGTCAATCAAAGACTTAAATTATCTTGAAAGTCATGTGCCATTTTAATCAATTGATTTAGAAAGTGCACAATAACTATACCAATAATAATAATAATATAATAATAACATATTAATAACAACAATAACATACGTGCACATAAGACGCAGTTCCTATTTTAAAATTATTTACTGGAATGGGTTTATACAACTTAGTTCTTGTTGGACATGTATCTGTGAAAGGTGAGCTACGAAAGTTCATGGGGGGCCCTAATTGAGTTAAGTATCCAACATCCGTTATTTGCTATCACGATACAGGTAAGAAAAGTAAGAAACTTTTCAATGGAAGTGGTATCCATGGCAACCAAGGATTGATTCCATTCTGACGCAAAGAACAAGGTCAATGCTCGACGCGAACTTTCAAAGAGGAAACAAAATACGAGCTCGGCCTCCTCTATTTTTTACCGGCATGCACGAAGATTAAATTTATTAGAACCCGGATGTTGGTGATGATAGATTATGTTCAGACTTTGCTCACCTGAGGATGCCTATTTGTCTCTGGTTCTAATTCCGACTGAGACAATGTTCGCATAATTTGAAGCTCTCTACAATGTTCTTCTTTTTCACTGTATTTTTTTTATCATCTGTCCAGGCTATAGAAATTTAACTACACTTATGGGTTCGGGATGAGGAAGGTAGAATTTAGAGGAAATGTATCCACATTTTTGGGGAGGGTGAATGGGAGATCATTAATAGAAATACACCCTTAGTACGCGTGGCCGGGATTCTAACCTAAATTTCCCCATCACCGGAAAACTAGACAAGATGATCCTGACATTCAGTCGCTGAGCCCACCAGTCAGGGTTACATGTTTACTATTTCCAGTAGTAGGCCTGTATCCTGTACAACCATTATAGGGCGAAGTAATACAGTAGTTTATTAATAAAGGTACATTACTCTTATGACGCGTTTAGATGCTTTATCAAGAGCTTGTATCTGTTAAGAATAAATAATAAATATGTCAATGAAGAGATTATTTGAGTTAATGACTAATTTGTTAATTCAAGTGACATTATTAATGATTGTCGAGTGACAAACTGATCATATGAGGGAACAAGATAACATAAATTAAGGTAAAATTCTTTAAGAATAGCGTACTGGAACTTTTAGAGAAAACATTTTTTTTATCTCATCATAACAGTTTTAATTTATTTCTATTTACTAAAAGTACTTAACGTGCACTTTCTGAAGCGACTTATTATATAAACACATGACTTCTAAACTAATTTAAATCTAGAACAAACATAATACCCAGCCTCTAGTCGTTATTTCATCACCGTGGAAAGTGAAACCCACATTTCACCAGTGACAAATTTTTCGGCCATGCCAGTAATCTAACCCAGGACCCTTAACTTAGTAGACAGACACGCTACTGATTGAACTAAGGGGTCGGACACTCAACATTATTAGTTCTAATTGGGTATATTACTCTCCATTGTCGGCTATGGAGCTTGTATATGGGCTCATAAACTGAACAACGTAGTACCGGCTAGATCCATCCAAGGGATTCAGAGGAACATTCTTCTGAGGCTATCGGGAGCCTACTGGACTGTAGCGTCAGATGCCATGATTGTCACCCTAGGTATGTGACCGCTGGATCTCCTGATAAAGAAAAAAGGAGTAGGACACTGATTGAAGAAAAATAAGCTGGAAAAAGTGAAGATGCTAACCTGCCCGGAAGTCAACAATGCTGGGGAGGCAGAAGTGGCACTGTTAGCAGAGTGGCAGAGACGATGGGAGGAAAGTGAAACTGGGAGGAGAATATTTAAACTATTTCCGAATGTTGTGGAGAGACTTAAGAATGGGCACCTAGAACCGTCCTGGGGTCTGGTCCACTTTATAAATGGGAAAGGACCATATCCAGAATCCTTAATAAAGCAGGGATCGATTGACTCGAGTGAATGTGTCTGTGGACAGGAGGGAAAGCCAGAACATGTAGTATTGGAATGTGTTCAAACCCAAGAGGTCAGAAGACCCAACTGGGAATACAAGGAAGACTTGTAGAACACATTCTGAGATACCCAGTTCTGTAGAAACTCCTGGACGCTATTGCATCGAAAGTATAAGACAAAGTTAGGAACGATTACCTGACAACACTGAACGAAGCTAGAGATAGAAGACCAAGACTAGACAGACAAGAACCACAAAACAGAACTGACGACAGTGACAATGATGATGAGGACACAGTGAGTGACACAGAGACCGACACCAGTGGTACTCAGTAGCCGATATTTCTGAATAAGTAGGAGGGGTTGAAATTCAGATGATAACGTAAGCAACTTCTCGGAGAGGACACCCTCTGTGTGCGATAGATATCGTGCAATGTTCATGACAGACAGAAACACAAACTTCTCATTATATATATATATATATATATATATGACTGAGCAAGCACAATCTTTGAGGACATTTTAACCAACAAAAATTTTATCTAGTTTTAAATCCAAGAAAATATCTCTAACTTTAACATTAAATACTCATACACTAACGATAAATAAGTATTTATGTTTCACTTGGGTCACAGGTTATTGTTATGTTATTCGGGTACATTTCTTAAAAAAATATACTTTATTCATCCATAACACATTAGCGTATATGATTTAAATTCAGCTTAGCCAAAGTGAGAAGTAGACGCTATGGAAAAAAAAATTAAGAATATATATATTAATGACTTAATGATGTGGTAGGTATTAGAAAGCTAGCTAAGAGGAGGTGCATCCATATCCATATAATAATGGAGAAATGTTGGGAAGCCCACTGTAATAATCCCACGTGGGAAATCACCCCGGGACACAGACAAGTAAGAAACAGACTCTCAGCCTTACAGGAGGTTCGCTGCGATCCTTTTGCCAGCTTGAGTATTTTATCACTGGGCTGCGCTAATGTCATTGCTGGGTGATGATAGGACTAACACCAGCGATACTAGTGTTGAAAGACTCAAGCTGCCAAAAGGAGCGCAACCATTTTAACCTGGAGGTTGAGTGTCTGGGTATATTATTCGTCTGTGCCCCAGGAGCATTGACTGGGGTCTAGAGATTGAACCTCCCCTACCAACAATGACCAAATACAGAGGTATTCTAACAAGTTAGACCACTCGAAAATCAGCAAAGATAGTTAGTTTACTCGTAAGTAGCTGTCATCTAAACATGATGATTACTAATTTAATCAAACAGCTCTTTTCTAAATAAAATAAAAAACCATTATAAAAATGCAACAAGTTAATGTAAGTCCTTTTATTAATTCTTATTATTTATTATTATTATTATTATTATTATTATTATTATTAGGTGTTCTGTCTTACGACAGGTCAATTCCTTTTGTCAGTGAACTTAGACCGCCAATGCTCCCTGTCCTCTGCCTCCTTCAGCTCCCAGAATTGTCTTATTTCCTTCAAGTCTTAACATATTTGAATCCTTCTTCTTCCTAAGCTTCTCTTTCGCTCAACCTTTCCTTCTATGACGTCATGCAGAAGACAGTTCCTCCCAAGGATGTGAACAATTCATTTTGCTTTGTACCGAATAATCACATCCAAAATGGTTCTTTTCTCACCCAATCTTCTTAGAACTTTTTCATTTGTAGCCCTGTCTATCCACCTGATCTTCTCAAGCCTTCTCCAGCGCCACATTTCAAAGTCCTTTTATTATTACTAATTATTTTACTTTACATCCATTACTGTTTACACCCTATGACAGTTTATTATTAAAGTCATATATTTTCCGCTGACTTGCTTGGCCTGTCGTGGCTTCACATGCCTTATAGTCTAACTTAAGACCAGGACAGTCACAACAGATAGTCTCTGGCCGTTAATTCATCAATGTGAAAGGGTAAACCCACATTTCACCAATGATAAATTTGTCAGCTATGCCGGGAATTGAGCCCGGTACCCTTAAATAAGTAGACAGACACGCTACCGACTGAGCTAAGGTGTAAGGTTATTACTAATTCTAAACTTATATAAATATGTGTTTTAAATAGCCATCCATATGTGTTTTAATAGGCAGCAAGAGGATAGTTTAAACAGGTTCCAAAGGTGGGTCATGGTGGGGCCACTTTAAGAATACTACGTTTTTACACGTATCTATATCATTATTACTATTCAGCTTTCTAAAAACAAATACCAAGAATTTAGTATACCATCTGAAAGTGTTTTAAATAAGCTTTCTTTATATTATATAAAATACTATTTCTTACCTATGTTTAACTCAATATAATTCTTGAAAATCTTCTAGTAGTAATTAAGAGTGTCTTTTAGCAACTCTATTCTTAAGGCAATTACGTCAGCCAACAGGGTAGGAATTCATCTTACCTACTTGTTCTTACAAGTAAAGCACTAGGTAACGGGCTGGTATAAGTTTAGGTTGCACTCTTACGGCTCACATTACATCTACGGGTAAATTCAAGTAGGGGGCCACCTCGGGAGCCCGGACAATATTGGAAACTGTACTTTATTTTCTTTTAAAACATTAGACAGGTAGCACTTGCAATGGAAATTGGGTGAAAGTCAGTCTACCTAACTTCATTTGGCCTAAAGTATAAGCCAAGGGACTTTAAGCTGACTGACTTGCTTCGAAAATAATTTTTAGGCTAAATTACATGAGGCCAAATGATTTTAAGCCAACTGAATTTTGGAGAAATTAACAACGTTGACTTTTACTTTCGAATTTAATTTTAGGTCAAATGACTTAAGGCCAAATGACCTTAGGCCAAATGAATTTATGTGAAATGATTGTTTTATTTTACTTTTTATTTTGATTTTAAATAGCAATATCTGCAATGTGTGCCAGCAAGAAATAAATAATAAAGTAAATTAAGACATGCTATGTATTATTTATTTTTAAGAACAGTCCCAAAACTTATATCGGTGTCCGGTAATTTTTCTAAACGGTTTCCCCACTTTTCCTCCACGCAAATCGAGTACATTTACTCTAAAATTCTACCTCGACCACCCTCTACCCTGCTCCCAATGGTAGAAATAATGTTATAAGCAGGGCCAGAATTTTGATGACATGTCATCTTTTCTTTGGTATATCATAGACAACGCTCATATACCTTACACAAATTATGTTCATGACCCCCTTGTTGTGTAAAATGTTTATTTTTTGTAAATTTTTGTCAATTTTAATTTAAATGTCATCTTATCTTGGTTTGCTCCTTCTTTAGGGCATTTTAGGTGTTTTTGAGGAATTTTTCAAACGATTTTTGGGCATATAGGTTGGATAAGTATATTTTTAAATATTATCCATATTTTAAAAATCAATAAGTATTCAAACATAAATTTTTTAACACACAGTTGCCAGGATGAGTAGATAATGTAGGCAATGAACTTTTTACTTTATTTGCTTGTAAGTTTGGAAAATACAGATTCTTGACAAAACACTGCAGCTAAGCTGTAAAGGTTTGTCAAGGGAGGGGATAGCTTTTTTTTCTGAAATATATATTTGTAAATCAATGTTATAAAAAGCAGAATACACGAGTGTATTTGTTAAAGACTTTTCATAAGCTTCCAAATTGTAAAGTGCGTGTTTGAGTTAGTCTTGAGTAGTAGGATACGCCTGTTGTTCCGGTAGGTAAACAGATGCCCCAGGCGCTATTTTACATCGATCGACCTAATTTTCCTCAAACTGGCTGTAAGAGTGTTACATACTTTATTGAATCCTGGATGAATTTTTTTGTTACATCCTGATTGTAAAAAAAATGGTTCGACCTACTTTATGGCATCCTAGTAGAAAACAATATTTTCTATATCCTGCTTGAAAATTTTTTTTTACATCCAAGTTGAAAAAAAATTCGTCGTGTTAAAAAAAAATTAGATTTGTTGGTGATTGGTATTATCACCCCTCACCCGCACCCCTACCCCTTCTCCCTGCCTCGTTAGACCATCGAAGAGGTATAGGGACATACCCAACCTCTCCACAATGGGTTTTTGGAACTTACCCTCAATCTACTAGCAATTTGAGTATTTTTTATTTTATTTTATTTTCGGCGTGTAATATGTATTTATGTGGGTTTTTTAATTTCATCAGGTGTGGGCCATTTGGATGGATGTTCGTTTGCACTCCGCTCAACAACAACCTTTCACTATTTTTTTTTTCCTTACACAGCTGCTTTGCTGGAGGGGTGGGGGGATGAAGGGGTGGAAAAGCGGTTTATCCACCCTGTCAATCATCAAATATAGGATTATTATCTTCAAATAAAATTGTTCTAGTGAATGTAGGGTTTGTTTCACTTTTTTGTTGAATCAACAAAGTAGGATGGCCTTGAATCTATCACTCTTTTATTTATCTCAAGTTTTTTTCTCCCCCATCTTAATACCCATTCAGTTTAAATTTAGAGGAAGGTGTACCCACATTTGTGTCGAGAGAGAGAGAGTCAAAAATCAACTAAGAAAAACTACCCTCAGCACACCCGACTGTAGTTTGAACCCTGATATCCCGGTCATCGGTGGTCCAGTATATTGTAAGAGTGACGCCTTAGACCATTCAACCACCAAAGTGGGTTATTCAGAGTAAATTTATCCAATTCATCCTGGTGGAGGAGGGGGAAATAATTGTGATCAAAAAAACACCCTCAGTACATCCGACCGAGATTCCAACGCTGATTTTTTGGTCACCAGATGTCCAGTTTATTTCGTGAGACTGGCGACATTGGGTTAAGGCCATGTGAACATTAATTCCGCTGTTATCAATCCAAGCCGTGAAAAATAACTCATATTTTAATCAACTGTTCTACCTCTCAAATTATTACTCACATAGTGCACCTGGTTGGACTTGAACCCTTGACCTTCGCCATTAAAACGGGGGGGCTTGTTTTTAACTATTGTTCCTATTCTGTTCCAGACTAAGCTCCCACTCGTGCACGCGGCCGGGACTGACTCTGAACACGAGATGTACATCTTGGCCTTTTTCATGTGCGGGATGTTGGCAGCGGTGATGGTGGCCGCCGCGGCGCTCTACCTCATCCGACGCCACACGAGATCTCGCGATAAACTGAACAACCTTACCGCGCCGGATACTGAGGCCAGCAAAGACTACCAGGTACCAGCCTTGAGACTAGCCACCATCTATTGACACCGCATCACTTAAGGTGGGGTGGAAGGGAAGGCGAGTTAAGGGCGGCATTTTTGACATTTTAATATCAAAACAAGTTTATGGTCAAAATTAATCAAATATCAAAAACAAAGAGTTTAATTTTCTTAAAATGGTTAACTCATCAGTTCTTGAATGTTTTTCAAAAATGTGCTGGAAAACAACTTTCTCTTAGTTTAAATGTTTGACATCTAATGCCGCTATGCTTATGACAGATATTCAACAACTGTTAATATCACCGTGTTAAGTAAATTAAACTCTACGTTTCTACTGGAGCAATATTTGATTTATTTTGACCAAAACAAAGTTTTGCCATAAAGACTATAAAAATACTCCCCTTAACTCATTTTCCCTTCCACCCCACCATAATTAAACGTATTTAACATTTACAAGACCACACTCCGATTTATATAGAAGGGAATTTTTTTTATAGTTATAAAATATACTTAAAAATTCTTTCATATATTTATGTGTCAAACCATGTAATATGCAGCTGTCACTTATGATACACAGTGTCAACATCTATAAAATACTTATAATAATAAAGTAACTAGTGTTCAATGAAGACCACAAAAAATATACTAGGGAGTAAAAATTATATTTTATGTTTCCAGACATACCAACGTGTTGCCCAAGAGGTCCACATTGTAATGTTTGCTATCCAGGAAGTTCAGAATTTAGTGTATTATTTTATGCCAAAGAAGTCCAAAGTGTATTGTATGTCTTCCAGAAGTCCACAGTGTATTATTTATTATCCTGGAAGACCAAAGTGTAATATTTGCTGCCCATAAAGTCCAAAGTGTATTATTTTCTGTCCAAACAATTCTAAGAGTACTGAATGTTTTCCAGGAATTCCAGAATGTATTGTTTGCTATCCAGACAGTTAAGAATGTATGGATTGTTGTATAAATAGTGGGTGTAGTACAAGCATTTGCTCGTGCTTGTAGGAGCTGTGCCGAGCCCGCATGGCGACCAAATCTCAGCAGGACAAGCCCGAGCCTCTCCATGTGGGACAAAGGGTCGCAAGTCTGTCCAGAGAGTCCGAGGGTTCAAACAATAGCCCGTCCTCACGATCCAGCACCTCTTCCTGGTGAGACGCCACCACCAGACACGCAGTACCCCCGTTATAGTTTATTTATGGATACTTAATGCAACTAGTCTTTGATTATAATGCATTTTAAATACCCAGGACGGTGGGGACGTGGTTTAAATGTCAAAAATGTGAAATTAATCGTACTTAGAGAAAAAAATCCACTTATAATGCCTACATTTTTACCTAGATGATTCTCGAACCATTATTGTATAATATATTTTTCAGCGCCTACTTCTTAAGTAACGATTTAAAAATGGGCTAATCTTTTACAAGCTTGGAATTAACGTCATGGCTAGAATAGTACCTATTGTTGTTTGTAGCATTCAATTTTACTGATAGTCTAATTATACTTTATCATTTACCCTATTTAGTTTTTAAAGTTCTCACTGGAGAACTCCTCAAAGTCCGATGGATCCTTTCCCTCTGCTCTACTATCTTTCTTGAACACTTTAATGTGGTTTGTTGGCTAGAGGTAGCTACCATCGTTTCTCCAGCATTGTCTTACTAAAACCGTAATATGGGCGTGTTAAATTAAAATTACCATTACGTAGACTTAAATACTTATTATATTATGGTGTGCGGAAATACAAAATATGCCATGTAATATAAACTGTCTTTATTTTACTCTAAGCCTACTTTGTAAACTGTATGGTTTGGTTTCAAATACACATGCTTCCTGAAACTTCACTAGAACATCTTAAAAGTTTAAATATTATAATATAATGTCAGTTACTTCATACACGGTGGCTCGTTAACACAAAAATTCCAACCACCCAATCTAGCCGGTAACAAATTAAAAAATATCAGCCCCTTGTTTTATCTTGAAGAAGATCCTTTCCTAACTTATCTTTGAGTCTTAAAATATAATCATTAGGTCATCAATATTGCGATTTGTTTGCTGCAGTTCTTCACTTTCTTCTAACCTTGGCTAAATTGTTTACATCTTTGTATCTTCTTTAGCCAACATTGTCCGCTATCTGATTCACGTAATCTATTCTTGGTCTTCTTAAATTTTTCCTTTCCACATCTCATTTATTATAATTATCTTTATCAAACTATCATGTCTCAGTATATGGCCTACCATGTCAACTCTTCTTTGCCGTATACCTGTACAAAGATTCCTTTTTCATTTTACTTTCACCTCTGTATTTGAAACCATCTAAATCCATGATATTTTTTAACATTCTTCTGTAGCACGACATTTCAAATGCTTCTAGTCTTTTCCCTTTTCCCTTCAGTTACACTAATAGTTCATATTTCACATCCATAAAGCGCTATGCTCCATACATATGACTTAAGGAACCTTTTCCTTATTTACAAATTTATGCTAGTGTTAGTAATGTCTTCTTGTTATAAAAAGCTTTGTTCGCATGCTCTGTTATACTTATAATATCTTTCTTGCTTCTGTTATCTTCGGTTGTTCTACTTCCTTGATAGTATGACTCAATTACTCTCTGTATGTAGCCTTACTTCTTCTATTACTATATTCATTCGACTGATTTCTCCTTTACTGCACATCAGGACCTTGTTTTCTTTTGGTTGATATTAGTATTATATCCAAGTTTTCAGCATTTAATCCATTTCATAGAAGAAAGGTTGCATCCTTGTCTAGCACCTTTCTTTATTTAGGCTTCTTCTTCATGGTCATTAAATATAATTATTGCTGTCTGATTTTTGTATAATTTGTGTATTATTCTTCGGTTGTTTTACTTGATTCCAATTCTTCGAAAATTTCAAACATTTTATTCAACTCTACATTCTGTTAATACTACTTGCTTTCAAGTAGGGCTCTCGCTGACAGGTCAAGCCATAGTTGGTAGTCTACCTATGGCCTCGTTACTCCACAATAAGCTAGGTGATCGGCTTAAAACTGCAAATGAGAAATTTAATGTATTGTCTATGACTACAATACGTATCAATTGTTAATTATATTTATATTTTTAACTAAACCGAGTGATTCCTTTCTCTCTCTCTCACCTTCTTTACCCTCTTCTTTCAAATATCAAATAAAACGAGTTCATTCTCACACTCTTCCCATCCTCTTCACCCTCTATTTTAATTTAAAATTAGTGTCCTTCTTTCGTACGCTATATCACCTTTGATTCTCACTCTCCTTTCTTTACCTTATTCTAGCTTTTTTTTTTACAAACATGTATTATTACCCGTTCGGAATATACGCGCACTCTCTTTTTAATTATTCCAAGTATCTTGTGATCCTGACGCACTACGCCACGTGACCACCATTGCGGGCTCAAAGTTTATTGAAGCTCTAATTAATCCCACTTAACTTTATTAATCTGATGATCTACTCAGATCCTCTCTATTTATTTTCAGGAGCGAGGAACCTGCTCTGACCAACATGGACATCTCGACAGGTCACATGGTGTTGGTGAGTGTCACTGGTAACGAGTCAATAAGGGTACCACTGAAACTGAGGAGTTATCATTAAATGGATTAATTTAAATACATTATTATTTATTTTGTCTGCAGGGAATATCTAATGATGTTTACTTCTAAATCCGTCAGATAATTTATTTTAAATGAATGTAACTCAAACACAGCAACCAGATCTATGACAGTTAAATTGTCATTTAGTAAAATTGGATGGATCAAGTTACCGATAGCTGAACTCGGGAAGGCAGAAGTGTTACCAACTAAGCCAAGTAACAGTAAACGAGCAGGTTGATTAAAATAAACTCTATCAGCATTTGACTTGGAGGGAGTAATCCTCAATGTAGGTGGTCAGGATTGAACCACAGAAACCCGGATCAGAGTCAGGAACACATCTGGACCCTGTCAGTTTTGTGCACCATGCACATAAGACCGTACTTAATTCAATAGAGAAACTAACACAACATTTCCAACTAATTAATTACCTCATGCAGATAAGACATAGAGAAACTATCACAATATTTCCAACTTATTAATTACCTACTACAAAATATACGACACGTATTCACGCGTGGCTGAGTGGTCTAAGGCGTCACTCTCGTGTTAGACTGGCCTGCTGTTGACGAAGAGCTCTGGTTGTGTCTACTGAGGGTGGTTTTTCCTGAATAGTATCCCACTCTTCTTCCAGGAAAATGGGGATGCTTTACTTCTAAAATGTTTCCTTCCTCATCCCTACCTATTATAATAGGTATCTTAAATGCATGTAACGTGAACAGGTAGTAAGATGCTGTGATGACAAAATAAAGTGCTCATCATGGTTTTAAGAATAGTTAACACAAAAATCTACAAACAAACTATTTTCAGAAAATAGTTTGTATGCTAAACTTAAGTTGCGGCCGAAGGGAGCGAAAGTATTTTTACAGTTTTAATAGAATTGAAATTTTTTGGCCAAAATAAATCAAATATTTCTTCAGTATCAACATAGAGTTTAGTTTTCTGCATATGTTAATATCAACAGATTTTGAGTATCTGTCAAGGGTGTCCTAAAATTTTGTCAAAACTTTTTAACTAAAGAGAAAAGGTTTTGACAAAATTCCAGGACACCCTTGACATATATTCACATTTAAATCAACAATAGTGACTAAGATTCACAAATTAAAAGGTTTATTAATCAATTTCTTGAAAATATTATTTTACATTTTGTTTCACAAAAAATTATAAATCAAAAACAATACAATCAAGTTTAATATATTTGGTACGTTATATATTTTCAAAAATTGATAAAATTATCTTAAAATATGTTTATATTGCCATTTTAATGATTTAAGTATGGTTTTTGATAGTCAGTTATTAAAATAGTATCACAATACAAATAGGTTCAGTCATGTTTCCTAGATTCCACTTAATTTTGAGTGTATGTTTATAATATTTCAAAGTATTTAAAATTATTACTTTATATATTCCATCTAGCTTATGATCTAAGTATAGGTTTTGGCGTACATTTAAAAAAATAATATTTCAAAAAAATTGAGCTTAGTTATATTTCCATTTGTTCACCCCATCTATCTTCTCTCTCCCACTCAATCACACACACTCACACATACCCTTTCATACACACACTCTATTTTTCCCACACGTATTCTCTCTCACACACTCTCTCTCTAACCCTCTATCTCTCGCTCTTTCACAATATCTCTTTCACAAGATCTCAGCTCTCTTCCACAATTTCTCTCTCTCACACACAATATATCTTTCTCTCACAATCTTTCTCTCACAATCTTTCTCTCACAATCTTTCTCTCACAATTGTTCTCACACTATCTTATATATTCTATCACACACTTTTCTCACACACTCCCTTTCTCACACACCCCCTTTCTCACACACACTTTCTTTCACACATTCTCTCACACACTTTCTCTAACCCACTCTTTCACAAACACTCTCTATTAAACACACACAAACTATTCATACATATTCTATTTCACACAATCTCTCTTTAACACGTACTTTGTTTCACACAAACACACAAACTGTCTTTCACACAAACTTTCTAACCCATACACTCTTTCTCCACACTTATACACTCTCACACACTCTTATCATTTTCTGTTTCACACTCTTTAAAACTCCCTTTCGCACACTCTTCCTCACACTCTATCACACTAACTCACTCTCTATATCCTACACTTTCTCTCTCTCACACGCGCTGTCTTTCCAACTGTCTCTTTCACATACTCTCGCTTACTAATACTTGCTCACACTCGCTTTCTCACACTCACTCGCTCATTCTCATTCTCTAACACTCACTCTTTCACACTAACAGGCTCAATTTTATACTCATCACAAACCTACACAATCACACAGTCACTCTCCCTATCACATTTATTCAATCAATCACTTTCTTTCTATATATATCGTAGGCCTATATATAATTTGATAAGCCCATTTCAGGTAGTTGAAATTACGATAAAACGATTTAACAGACTATGACAAATGAACATCTTTTTAAGAGTTAAAGGTTCGGAACGTCGACAAAACAGTAGCCTAAAACTTAAACCCAATTTTACTAGCGAATTTTCTATCTTTTCCTCCTGTGTGGACAGTTGCTCATCTTTACTGTACTTTGTTTACAACCCCATGGAAACCATGATTTGTATATCGGCAAATAAAATATTTCTCATTAGTTAAAAATAATAACTAATTTATTACTTGAGTGGTTTGGTGCAACAAATAAATAGACAGCTGGGGGAGGGGTCGTTTCAAGTTCTCAGCAGGGCGTGAAGGGTGAAAATATACGTTCTGATTCAAATTAATCACCGAAAGTTAAAAATCTATATAAAGTTGATATCCTTTGATGAGTAAACTTTTAACTAGAAAGTCAAGTGAGAGCTTATTATATATAACTTTTCCCAATAAAAAGTCTAGAATACGTTTAAGGGCAATAATCTGCAGCCATCACTGCAAACGATCCACCAGTCACTGTATAATTTGCTAATGTACACCTTGTATTCCTTCCACGAATGTACTTGAGCATCGCTGAAAACTAAGACTTGCGCTAGAACCAAACTAAGTACAAGTTTTACTGATTGTTATTATTTTTTAAATATTCACTATGATTGCTGGATCTGCGCACAGTAATTGTTGACTTGTAGCTTCTCTAGTCGTATGGATGTGGTATCGAAAGAAAAGTATCGATATTGTACTCATTTAAAATATCGGAAGAAAAATATCGATTCCGTACTGTTATCGAAGTAAAAGTATCGGTATCGAGATTTTAATCTGAAATTTTTTTTATCTAATAATAATAATTTAAACTTTTGCATTATAATTGTATTTTCATATTTATTTAATCACTGAAAATTATAATGATTTAACCATATTATAGTATACCTAGATCTATCGTGTCTTTGTTATGTGTTGGGACTTGCAAGATATGATAGATAGTATTGTATGATGGGTATTATAAAAGGTTTTACCATACCAGCTAGATTTCTGGTTATCATGCAAAAAATTAGTAAGAATTTAGAAGTAGTGTTATTGGTTCTTCCTCCACAGTTCACCCTAGTAAACGTTTAATCCCAACATGAGTGAAGATAGTAAAAATGTTTTTTCTTTCGATATCGATCCGATCCCGGAGTATGAGTACTAATATAAGTGCAAGTATCGGAAAAAAGTATCGAAAGGAAAATAACGATATTAGTAAAGTATCTGTAATTTTTTCACATCCCTACTCTCGTGTGTATGGGACATTAAATAGTGTGTTGTTTGTTTGACAGTCGTACATGGAGGACCACTTGAAGAACAAGGACCGACTGGAGCAAGAGTGGGTGGGTCTGTGCGCCTACGAGGCCGAGCCCTGTGCAATCACACTGGCCCTGAAGGTAAACATTGACGTGTTAAGATAGTTTAAACAATAACAATACTCAACTTTGAGGACAAGAAGGTTTAACTTAAATTGAAGTGTGACGGGAAATAAAATAAGACACTTGAGTAGGGTGTGTGTGTGTAAAGTGGTGCATTTACCCCCCTCTACCTCACCCCGAAGACATCTAATAATCTTAGTGAAAACTTTAAACATATGTAGTTGAACCATAATGTAGAAAGCACTTTAAATGTGTGAATGTCTATACTAAATTCTAGGATCAGGCTCACGACTTGATATTACACAGGTACATACATTAAAAGTACCTTTAAAATAAAATAAACGGGAAAATATTACATAAGTAATAGAGTCGATAAATTGTACGCAAGGCCACCTACAATATTTAAACTACTGCCATGAGTGAATAATTTCAAATTGCTTTTAAGTGTCTGTGCGGTAATAAGAGATGAGATTTTTCAAACATGCTTTAAATTATCAACCACAGAGAAAACAAATTACTTAACTAGTACCAGACTACTTTTGTGAACTGTGAATGAGAGTGAAGAGATTATGGCTGGGGCACCCCAATCTTTGTTCTTGAGGATTAACTGATTATTTCACACGGTAGAGATTCATTGATTTATGACCCGAGGCTAGAGGCGCTTGGTTCGCACGTTAATATGGATGTGAGCCTAAATCTGTTCAGACACACGTGCATGATAAAAAGCGTGGGACAAGCGAGGTTTGAACCATTAGGAAAGAAGTGGAGGAATTGAAGCAAATAGCAAGAAATCAGTTCGGTGCTGACACCTAGTGATAATTAATAAAGCTAATTAACAAACAGAACAGGGCATACCTGGCTCGGTTGATATATTCGTACTAAACAGAGACATTTAATTTTCATAAATTTTCTTGACCTCATGTGGTCAGGAGTTTGTGTCCCCTAAGTCACCTGCCCCCTTCCCGGAATTTAATTCAGGCTACAACCATAATTGTATGTCTCTCCAAAGGGCACCATTAATTAATACGATACTGTTATGAATATAAAACACAGATTCAGACTTAATTATACCAGTCAACTCATTATTGAAAGTTCTAAAGTATACCACCAAATGGTCTTTGCTGCAGTTATCATATTATTCTATTTTAAAAATGTGTCGCTCTATGAGTTAAATAACAGCTAAGCATATATCCTATATACATCTTATATCTATTCTTTCAATATGTGTATATACCCGCTTCGGTGGTCGCGTGGTCTAAAGCGATTCTCTCGTGTTAAACTAGACTACCGAAGAGGGAGAGATCGGGGTTTGATCCCAGTTCGGTCCACTGAGGGTATCTTTTCCTAAATAGTTTCCCACTCTCCCTCCACGAAAATGCGGGGTGCGTTTCCTATAAATTAAGTCTTCTCAACCCCTAACCTTTAATTAGTGTAATTAATACATAGGCGTGTAACCCGAACGGGTAGTAAGGCGCAGTGTTAAAACGTATGTCTATATTTTAGACTTAGAGAATATATTTTCAACTTATGTAATTTTGTTTATTTTTCACAGCCTGAGAATGCAAACAAAAATCGCTACCCGGATATTTTGCCCTACGACCACGCAAGACTTGTTCTGAACGACCTAACTAACATATCAGGCTCCGACTATATCAACGCATCAACCATTGTGAGTACATCAATATGGGATATTAAATTATCATCACTCTTTATTTCTACTAGGCCCACATGAATAATTATTAATTTGATGATTTCGACACCTCCACTCGGTCGGTAGCATATCTGCTTACTGAGTTGGTGATCCCTGATTCGATTCCTGGAGAGCCGAACAATTTAGTCTTGATTAAATTGGGCTTAACGGCAACGTTTCGTGTCTGTTATAAAATATGATAGTTTGTGAATCGTGTGATGATATATAATTACTTGATTTATAATGTTAGCCTCAACCCAACTGCGATTTTTATTTCAAAACCTTTTTTGACACAAAATAAAAAAATATTGTTATAATAGATGTGTTTAGTCTAATTTTATACAAATTGTAATCTCAACATTTTTTGAATATTTGTCACGAGAAAGGAGAAATTTTAACAGAACATTTTTAAATAAAGAAAAAATGTCCTACTTAATTTCAAAATTCCAATGAGCAATTAAAAAAAACTGTTGATATTGTGTTATCTGCTGAATCAATATTTTATTTATTTTATTCAGAAATGCTTTTTGTAATGATAATTGTAAAAATACTTGCATTACCTTCTATTCCACCTCAAATATCCCTAGCTACCAACACAATTATTTTTATTATGGCTATAATAATATGGTCGTAATATCAATAAAATATCTGAAATTCCAATAAAATATAAATGCGCCAACTATCGATAAGTGTGCATGCATTATGTCAATCATTTTACTCTTAGCATTAAATTATACTCATAAAATCTTGCATTTACAAATTAAAAAAAGTCCTTACCATTCTTGATTATTTGAGATTACCTCCAAGCAATTTTATGATATGGATATTACATTAACCATTGTCAGAGAAAGTTTAAAAATAACATATACACATTCATTTATCAATTTAGTTATTTGCTTGGAATTAAATATAAGTAGCTCAAATGTAAGCTTCTAACAACTTAGTCTTGTTTAGCTATCGGAAAATTACTTGGGATTAGTGTGAGTTGTATGTTGTCCTTGCTAAGCAGACGGACCATGACCCCTAAAGCTTGGCCTGGTGAGGTATTAGTGTGAGTTGAATGTTGTCCTTGCTAAGCAGACGGACCATGACCCCTAAAGCTTGGCCTGGTGAGGTAGTAGTGTGAGTTGAATGTTGTCCTTGCTAAGCAGACGGACCATGACCCCTAAAGCTTGGCCTGGTGAGGTAGTAGTGTGAGTTGAATGTTGTCCTTGCTAAGCAGACGGACCATGACCCCTAAAGCTTGGCCTGGTGAGGTAGTAGTGTGAGTTGAATGTTGTCCTTGCTAAGCAGACGGACCATGACCCCTAAAGCTTGGCCTGGTGAGGTAGTAGTGTGAGTTGAATGTTGTCCTTGCTAAGCAGACGGACCATGACCCCTAAAGCTTGGCCTGGTGAGGTAGTAGTGTGAGTTGAATGTTGTCCTTGCTAAGCAGACGGACCATGACCCCTAAAGCTTGGCCTGGTGAGGTAGTAGTGTGAGTTGAATGTTGTCCTTGCTAAGCAGACGGACCATGACCCCTAAAGCTTGGCCTGGTGAGGTAGTAGTGTGAGTTGAATGTTGTCCTTGCTAAGCAGACGGACCATGACCCCTAAAGCTTGGCCTGGTGAGGTAGTAGTGTGAGTTGAATGTTGTCCTTGCTAAGCAGACGGACCATGACCCCTAAAGCTTGGCCTGGTGAGGTAGTAGTGTGAGTTGAATGTTGTCCTTGCTAAGCAGACGGACCATGACCCCTAAAGCTTGGCCTGGTGAGGTAGTAGTGTGAGTTGAATGTTGTCCTTGCTAAGCAGACGGACCATGACCCCTAAAGCTTGGCCTGGTGAGGTAGTAGTGTGAGTTGAATGTTGTCCTTGCTAAGCAGACGGACCATGACCCCTAAAGCTTGGCCTGGTGAGGTAGTAGTGTGAGTTGAATGTTGTCCTTGCTAAGCAGACGGACCATGACCCCTAAAGCTTGGCCTGGTGAGGTAGTAGTGTGAGTTGAATGTTGTCCTTGCTAAGCAGACGGACCATGACCCCTAAAGCTTGGCCTGGTGAGGTAGTAGTGTGAGTTGAATGTTGTCCTTGCTAAGCAGACGGACCATGACCCCTAAAGCTTGGCCTGGTGAGGTAGTAGTGTGAGTTGAATGTTGTCCTTGCTAAGCAGACGGACCATGACCCCTAAAGCTTGGCCTGGTGAGGTAGTAGTGTGAGTTGAATGTTGTCCTTGCTAAGCAGACGGACCATGACCCCTAAAGCTTGGCCTGGTGAGGTAGTAGTGTGAGTTGAATGTTGTCCTTGCTAAGCAGACGGACCATGACCCCTAAAGCTTGGCCTGGTGAGGTAGTAGTGTGAGTTGAATGTTGTCCTTGCTAAGCAGACGGACCATGACCCCTAAAGCTTGGCCTGGTGAGGTAGTAGTGTGAGTTGAATGTTGTCCTTGCTAAGCAGACGGACCATGACCCCTAAAGCTTGGCCTGGTGAGGTAGTAGTGTGAGTTGAATGTTGTCCTTGCTAAGCAGACGGACCATGACCCCTAAAGCTTGGCCTGGTGAGGTAGTAGTGTGAGTTGAATGTTGTCCTTGCTAAGCAGACGGACCATGACCCCTAAAGCTTGGCCTGGTGAGGTAGTAGTGTGAGTTGAATGTTGTCCTTGCTAAGCAGACGGACCATGACCCCTAAAGCTTGGCCTGGTGAGGTAGTAGTGTGAGTTGAATGTTGTCCTTGCTAAGCAGACGGACCATGACCCCTAAAGCTTGGCCTGGTGAGGTAGTAGTGTGAGTTGAATGTTGTCCTTGCTAAGCAGACGGACCATGACCCCTAAAGCTTGGCCTGGTGAGGTAGTAGTGTGAGTTGAATGTTGTCCTTGCTAAGCAGACGGACCATGACCCCTAAAGCTTGGCCTGGTGAGGTAGTAGTGTGAGTTGAATGTTGTCCTTGCTAAGCAGACGGACCATGACCCCTAAAGCTTGGCCTGGTGAGGTAGTAGTGTGAGTTGAATGTTGTCCTTGCTAAGCAGACGGACCATGACCCCTAAAGCTTGGCCTGGTGAGGTAGTAGTGTGAGTTGAATGTTGTCCTTGCTAAGCAGACGGACCATGACCCCTAAAGCTTGGCCTGGTGAGGTAGTAGTGTGAGTTGAATGTTGTCCTTGCTAAGCAGACGGACCATGACCCCTAAAGCTTGGCCTGGTGAGGTAGTAGTGTGAGTTGAATGTTGTCCTTGCTAAGCAGACGGACCATGACCCCTAAAGCTTGGCCTGGTGAGGTAGTAGTGTGAGTTGAATGTTGTCCTTGCTAAGCAGACGGACCATGACCCCTAAAGCTTGGCCTGGTGAGGTAGTAGTGTGAGTTGAATGTTGTCCTTGCTAAGCAGACGGACCATGACCCCTACAGCTCAGCCTGGTGAGGTGGTAGTGTGAGTTGAATGTTGTCCTTGCTAAGCAGACGGACCATGACCCCTACAGCTCAGCCTGGTGAGGTGGTAGTGTGAGTTGAATGTTGTCCTTTCTAAGCAGACGGACCATGACCCCTACAGCTCAGCCTGGTGAGGTGGTATTGTGAGTTGTATGTTGTCCTTGACGGACCATGACCCCTACAGCTCAGCCTGGTGAGGTGGTATTGTGAGTTGTATGTTGTCCTTGACGGACCATGACCCCTACAGCTCAGCCTGGTGAGGTAGTAGTGTGAGTTATATGTTGTCCTTGCTAAGCAGACGGACCATGATCCCCGCAACCCGGCCTATATAGCGACGCAGGGCGCCCTCCCCCACACAGCTCCGGACTTCTGGCAGATGGTTTGGGAACAAGGCAGTGTCGTCATGGTGATGCTCACACGGCTCACGGAGAACGGAAACGCCATGTGCCACCGCTACTGGCCAGAGGAAGGCTCTGAGCTCTACCATATCTACGAGGTGAGTTGTTCTACTCTGCCCCTAACCCTCGAGCGGGCGCTGGGGTATAAGGTACCCCAATCTAATATTTGTCGGTGTGGTAGCACTGTCAGGTGCCAGAGGAGCGTGCTAATATTTACATTCCTTAAGTGTGACCTTACCCGACAGTCAGTGTAGTTAGAATTAAATTAATATAATTATTCACCCACTTTGATAGCAACAGGGTCTAAAGCGTTACTCTTGATGTATACTAGACTGCCCGGGTGTACTGAAGATGATTTTTCAAAATGGTTTTCCACCCTCCCTCCTCGCAAATGTGGGTACACTTCCTCTAAATATAACTTTCCTAATTCATAATACCATTAGCGTAATCAGGACATAAGCGTATAGCCCGAACTGGTAATAAGATGCAGTGTTAAAAGAAATTAAATTAACACCAGATTTAATATTTTATCATATTGATATTTGAACAAATTATTCCATTGTTTAGTATTGCACAGTTTAACTATTAGTTGCATATTTCATTCTCTGTTCGCTTATTAAAGCAAAGGTCCTTGGTTTGATTTCCGGTGGGGCTAAAACGCCAGTGATAATATGATTTGTTAGTGATTTGCATGCCCTAGAATTAAGTAAGTTAGCAAGTTGTGGGCTGATATAACCAATTGATTTTAGAAAGTACATGTGTTCATAGAAAAAACAATGATTTAAATTTTACGTAATTTGGGTTAAGCCTCCCGCGGAAGTTGGGAAATTATTGCAGGCGTTTTCAGATTAGTACCGAGGGAAATTAGGTTTATAATTTCTAAAAAGTTCTTGTTACCCTTATATATATAAAATAAAATCAGTATATATATAGTGATTTTATTGTTTATGTATTCACATTTTATTTGTATCAGTACATATTAGCAATTGATAGCCTAAACAGTAATTTTTTGGTATTAGTAAGAAATTATATCCCTTTAAGAAAAAGTTTCATGTCATAATTTATGGTATTTTCTGGTTACTCACAAAAAAATTAAGATTATAAATAAATTAACTATATTTTATATTATGGGATGTGTTTAGATTCTAATACAATCAATATATAAGAAAATAAATTATTACATTCACATAAATATCAAAGTTAAGTGAAAACTTACTGGGGTAGGCTATAAAGTATTCCACTTTACCTCTGCCGCCATTGCTTCCAAATGCGAAATTTTACTTTGCAGACTCTTAGGAAAATCATGTTTAAGAAACAACAAACAATTGAATTGACTAATATTTTGCATTTTGGTTTTAATTAATTTAATTACGTGCCTAAAATTGTCATACATTACTACGGAAATTGTTCAAATTAAATAGTGACCTAAAAGGAAATAATAAAATATGAAAATGCTTAGAAATCTCAAAATAGTCAACTTAAGAAATTTCTATATACAGTTCCTATTGTGGCAACAAAAATAAAAATAAGATATTTTAACTTATTACTTTTAAATCATTTACAGCTCTTCCACCTGAAGGAAGTGTTTTTATCTTTGTTATGGTGTGAATGAAAGAAGAGAGGATAAAAGGTTGAGCAAAAGATTCAATTCAAGGCATTTATTTAGGATGTGAAGAAGGGAATAGAGTGAAATAAGTGTCTGGTTTCATTCGGACCTCATTTTTTGGGAAGATAAGCAGCTCATACATCATAAAACATGTTTTGGACAAAATAAATAAAATAGTTCTTCGATATATACATTTAGTTTAATTTTATTCACATATTGATCTCAACATATTTTGAAAATCAAGACCTGTTGAAACTACTATGTGTAAAAAATAGAAATAAGTGTATATACCTGCATTACCTTGTATACCACCTTAAACACTTCCTCTAGTGTGAAACTCCTTAAGGAACCACATTCTTCACTAACACGGACCAAAGTTTGCCATTGGGCTGTTGCTCATTCCGAACCTACCAGAGTCAGTAATGCCGTCGGGTTTGTAAAGGAATAAGGGGCTGATTTTATGTTTGAGTACTGAGTCACAGTTGTGACTCTAACCTCTTGTTATGATTAATTGTACCTTGAGATGAAACCAATGAAAGGTGGTTTTAAGTAAATTACATTTATGTTGATAGTGATAGTGTAATGTAATGAATGAAAGTGCTGGGTCTTTTAGCTCCTCAACATAGATTTGGTGGGCTAGTCCATTATTTAATTTACAATTACTATGGAGTATAATATTAATAGCTCTAGTTACGCGAGACTTTATTCATCTTCCCTGTTTACCCATTAAGGAAATTAAAAAAAAAAAATGGCAGTTCTCCGAAATAACAGTTTTAATCTTTAGACATTATTAGATAAATTTAGGGCCAAGACTATAAGGGTCATTCGAATGCCAACATTTATTAGATGCATAAAGATTAACATGCATGGAGTGCACTGTTGCTATTACTTCATAGTCTCGACCCTAAATTTTCAAAAGTAATTAAAATTGATCAAAACAAAACTATCTAATGCTTATAAAGGTGGGATAGGCTAATATTACCGATAGAGCAAATTTTTTTAACTCAAAACTCTGGTGTATTTCATATAAAATTATTGAATCAAAAAATAATTTTAATTTTAATTTATACGTAAATAAAAGGTGGTGTTGTTAGTTTAAATTATTATTTAATGGTAACTATTTAAAACTTGCATGTCAATAAAAGTTTTGAATGATGTCTATGTTGCCTTGCCTTAAAGAGTCATTTGTGGATCATAGATGGATATTTCAACACACATCTATCATTATGATCATTAAAAGAAATAAAATACACTTCGGTCATCGGTTGGTCTAAGAATTTACCATCGTAATAGACTGGACTGAGTTTTAGGGTTCGAATCCCTGTCGGGTGTAATGAGGGTGATTTTTCCTCTTGTTAACTCTACACCCATGCAAATGCAACTACACTTCCTCTAAATTAAATATATTTTTCTGATACATTATCGTAGGTATTAGATACCTACTGTGCGTGTAGCCTGAATGGTTAGTGAGACGTAGGGACAAAAAAAAACTTCAAAAATAAAAATAATGTCTTGCTAATGAATGTCAGGCAATTTATATAAAACACATCTGTAATGTGGGCTGCATACAATATTTTTCATTTATTTGAGGTATTTAATGTGTACTTTCTGCACCGACTGATTATCATCACACGAGAATTTCTAATAGCAAGAGTGAAAGGGCTTACCAATTTTTCCGGGAAAGGTATTTTCACACACCCTACATTATTTTACATGCCACAGTCGACATAGGACTTAAGGAAGTTGGGAAATTGATTTTTTATCGATCAAAAAAATAATTCGTTGACTCTTGCTGGATTTGAAGCCACGAATATCTTGTGTTGGGACGAGAAATTCACCCCAAGACCACCGAGGTCACTCTGTGTACAATAGCTATTTAAATAACGTTTTTCACAACCTACTCCATTAAATCAAACGTAAAAGAGATGTATTTTTGTTTCACACTTGTCCCCGTGGGTATATTAGTATCCCACAAGTACTGGCCCTTGTTCAATTCTTGTTTGTTTGTCGAATATAATGTTCACTATTAGTATTCAGGTTTTTCGATACAATTAGCAAATGTCTCATTTTTAGGTTTAGATGCATGTTATTAGGAGCTGCGTCAGTTATAACTTGAGCTAAGTAAAACTAGTCCAGTCTGATTTAACAATGAGGAAGAGAGCAGGGCTCGAATCTTGGCCTGATGCAATGGGAGGATATTTTTCTTAAATGGCTTTACAAACTACCATCACGCAAATGGTGGTGCATTTCCTATAAGAGTCTACCTTACTTATACCTACCTTATAAGTGTTAACATGTGGATTTCTTGGAGGTGTAGAAAGGCATGGGAGCAAAAAGAGATTACTCAAATAAATAATACATAGGCCTATGTGATGTGTTATATAAATAACTTTATTTAACAACATAGGTACTGTAACTTATATATGCGTGTGTGTAAATATAGCCTATGTACTTATATATACTTACATATATATGTATTTAAATATATTTAAATATATAGTAAATATATATATTTAAATATATTTAAATATATAGTAAATATATAATAAAATACTTTTACCGTTAGAATAAAACAAATATCTATATAAATAATAATATAGTAGTTAAATTCTTACCCCAAGTGTTTGAAATAGTAATATTTAAACCTCTTAAAGTAATTTAATCAACAATAAGATTATTTTAAAAAGCTGAAAATTGAATAAAAGAATCAACCTTGTATTTTAAAGTGTAGGCATATCTAGGATGTTTGCTTTAAAGTAATGCGGTGTAAGTCAAATGTATTTATATATCTATGTGTATTAATAAAAATAAGATTTTTTTTTGGTCTTTCATAAGCGTTGCGCGATTCACATCCCACACAGAGGTCTGAAATCGAAAAATTAGTAGCCCCAGTGCACGAACATGTGTGCCTGGAAGACGGAATTTTAAAATTTGGAGTTTTTTATTTACTAAAAACTTGGTTGTAAGAATCAAATTAAGATTTTTTTCTGTCTCCTTGAAGCAAAGAAAAGCGTTACCCAGGGCTACCAAACAATCCATTGTGTGGTCACCCCTGGCAACCTCAAGTACCTCCGATAATATTCAATGAAATAAATGTTGTGATGACGCTCTTGTCGGGCAGGTCCACCTTGTGAGCGAGCACATCTGGTGTGACGACTACTTGGTGCGCAGCTTCTACCTCAAGAACCTGAAGACAGGGGAGACGCGCACCGTGACGCAGTTCCATTTCCTGTCCTGGCCCGACGGCGGCGTCCCTCTCTCTACCAAGGCCCTGCTCGAGTTTCGCAGGTCACATAACCACACCTCACTTGACTCGAAAGGGCTAGGGGGGGCTTCTTTCATCCCATGTTCTGTCTCTGAACGTTAGGCTGGTGTGTTAGTTTTATCTATGATATTGTGTATTTAGTCTTCTTTCCTTGCCGAAGAGTATCTCACTGAGAACTAATGTCTAATCGGTGAGAGATCAAAATAGTTTCTAATTGGAGAGGGTTGAGAACGTATCAATACCTTATTGAAAGTCACTTAGGACCGTATCTATAGTATAGTATTGGGAGTCAACCAAGCTCCTGGTATACGAATAACACGCAGAAGAGCTGTATTTATAGTCTAGTCTCGGGAGTCAACCAATCTTTTAGTGTACTACGAATAACAAGCAGAGGAGCTGTATTTATATTCTAATATCGGGAGTCAACCAAGCTCCTGGTATATGAATGACAAGTAGAGGAGCTGTATTTATAGTCTTAATCTCGGGAGTCAACCAAGCTCCTGGAATATGAATAACAAGCAGAGGAGCTGTAGTTATAGCCTATTCAAGTCAAATGGGGTAATGATTAGTTCCCAACTTTTGAATTTTATACAGGCTTTAATATTTCTCGAAATAAATTAATACAGAAAGAAAAAGGTCAAAATCACTAATGGTGTATGAACATAGCATAATTTGTCAAATGTTGCGAAAAGTTACTGTCATTAAAAAAAGTAAGGTTTTGTTTAAATGTATTGTATATAGGCCTAATTCTTAAGAATATATTTTAAATATCAGAGTCGATTAGCGAGAAATGTCATTGTTATTGTTTGATTTTTATTTCCAGAAAGGTGAACAAGTCCTACCGAGGAAGATCTTGCCCAATCGTCGTTCACTGCAGGTATGAAGTTTGATAACCTCTAACAAAAGTTTTATGACAATTATTATAGTAAAGATATACTACTCGACACAGTAAACATTGCATGTGGAAAGAATGTCAACTACTTAAAGATTGAAGGGGGAGACCAATGATACACATCATCAGTCGTTATCTTGATGTTCTGGCGTGTACACTCTGGTCAGATTACCGAGGAAATCCCATAAGTTTGATAATTTAGGACTTTCAGTAGTTTTGTGTAGAATGTTTTTACTATGTTTGTACCTATTCTGACAAACATTACGGATACCTAATCAACTTTAAATACAAGGTAAGCAAAATATTTTTAAAACGTCTTCAAATAAGCGTGCTAAACCAACTATTCACAGCGAAGGACTTTTGTCTAGTGATATGAGAAGGAAAATTTTCCCTATAATTTTTTCAGGAAAATTTTCAATCAGTATTTCTGTGAATAATTTCTACTGATTAAATGGAATTAATGTACTAGAAATATAGATATCCCAAATGTCAACGTTTATACTTAAGATTAATTTTTCCTAAGGGCGTTAACACCAGAAACATCATCAAACGAGCTTCGGTGGCCACACGGTCTAACATGATACTCTCGCAATAGACTAAACTGCCGGTGGCATGGTGATCAGTGTTTGATCCCAGTTGGATGCACTGAGCGTGGTTTTTTCCTAAATATAATTCCACTCTCACGGGTGCAATTATTCTAAATTCAACCTACCTCATCCTGAACCCATTAGTGTAACCCGAACAGGTAGTAAGACGCGGTGCTAAGAAAAAAGTAGTAAAGACATGCTTGCAGCAATGATACCTTGCAACGTAAGCTTAAAACATTTGATTACCAACCAATATATGCTATAGTAAATAAACAGATATTTAAGAATATTATCACGATTCATGTTTTACATTATTATAGTGTCATGTCGTTCAACAACTCAATACATCAATACAAACACTTTCCATTTTACGAAATATTTCTAATATATTCACAAGATTGAACGAAGCTGTCTTATTGTCTTTACCTCAACAGTACATGTTCATTGATTTGAGTCAGTTGGATGTGAAATTATATTGTGTTTCAGAAGAAAAAGCTATCAGGCAGAGCAGAAGAACCTAAACTAGCTAAACTAGAGCATAGGGGTTCGCACATATGGGGCTTAAATCTTGTGCGTGTTTTAGAGCTCGTCACGTGTCTTAATTTCTCTTCTGCCCTTGTTTTTCGGTGATCATGGAAGACCACAGTGATCGAGTGTGGTTGAGCCTGTTAATAGGGCTAAGAATTGAATCGAAATGTAATCGGCCTTTCCTTTACCATAATAAGCACAAATATAAACTAATAAAACAACAAAAAAAAAAAATTTAGTCGATTGAGAGATTGAGGGGGAAAAAAAATGAATGAACAGTTGAAATTAGAGTGAAATGATTATTGATGCTAGTCGAAACTCCTCTCGTGCTTTTATCACATATCTCTAACGGGATGGGAGTGGGGGAAACTTAGATTGGGACTGCTATAAAATATACTAGAACTACTTTCACTTATTCACACGTCAAGTCATGTGATTTGCTTCTGTTACTTTTAATATATAATATATATATGTAAAATAATTCTAATTAAATACTCGTTAATTTTGAAATATTACGCCTGTACCAGGGGATCGAACCCGGGATCCCTGGCTTAGCTTGCCAATTATCTAACCACTGAACTATCCAGGGGTCGTTCCGTGCTCAGGGTCATTCTTCACTAATAGTTTAAGGCAGAGTCTGTGATGGACGTGTGGAAATCTTCAGCTACTATGAGCTATACTACTATTATAGCAAAACCAACGGTGACTCGGAAGTGACTTTACATCGTCGTTAGTACTAAAACAATGATATTGTACATGACTAGCGAGGCTTGAGAGGTCAAATTGATCTTTAGTTTACGAATATAGCCGCATCAAGTATAATATCTAATGCCTTTACCCTCCCCTCCCCCCCGGTCCCGTGGTCCTCTCATATCAGGATGGGTTTGGTGGGATGGATAGGGATAGTGGTAAATAATTATGGGGTTCGTTTAATTTGGTTTATTTAAATATATTAACAAAGATAATAGTGTATAATGTTTTGTATGATCTAGAACTAACTGATAGAGTTTGATAAAGGTACTGGTTCTGTCAATGATCCTACTCAGTAGTTCCGTGCACTGACCTATCTTCGTTGTTATAACCCTAGCTGGTGTCGAACACCCAACCGCCCGGCGTGGCACTATGCTGTTATTATCTAACTCTGACCTCTAAGATGGGTTGGGGCATCCTCCTATGCGCAGAACAGTGACTCAAACTGTAGGATATTCTCCCCATAAGTTGGTTAAACTTGGTGGCTAATTATGTGAAGCACTTTGGACTAACCCCACTAGCAACTGGTGTACATCTGTCCTGTCCTCCCTCTCCTTTCTTAAGGTCCAAAACTCATTGTTATATATCCAAAAAGGAAGGGTGTTTCCCCCTAAGAAGGCTGGTACACACAGAAGTCTAAACTAATATAAGATTTGCTCTGCTAACTGTTTAGAAAAATAGCAGACCATATATTTAAATGAGCTGGTTCAAACACGAAGCTAAGCTAAGCTAAGCTAATTTCTAATAATGTTCATGTTTATTTGTTAAGACTAATACTAATTGCTAGTAAGGTTATATCTTCTTTATTATTCCCTTATCCTTTTTTTATAAACTCTTCTTCTATGACGACATGTTTCGGTGATTTTTCACCATCTTCAAGTTATAGTTATATTAAAGATGATTGATTTTGCTTCAAAAGTTTGATAAAATTTTCACAAACTTTCCAATAGAATGAAGTAAAATCAATCATCTTTAATACAAACAAGACTTGAAGATGGTGAAAAATCACCTAAACATATCGCCATAGATGAAAATTATATAAAATAAGGAGAAAGGAGTAAAAAAGAAGATACAACCTTATTATCAATTAAGCTAAGCTAAGCTAAGCTAAAGTATGCCTTGCTACGCCACGCTTTGTTTTTTCCGATTGCTGGTCGGGCAATTTTCCCATCTCCCATCTTGAGCCATCTTACGTTGCGCATGCGCATAACGTAGCTTGGGCTCCGTGTTGAACAGACGCAGTGCTGGTTTGATGAAAATAACCAAATAAGTGTTGAAGTTCTGTTTTCAGTTTGTTTAACGTGTAGTTAAGTAATATTCTATTTAGGTTTTATATTTAATACATGTTTTATATTAAAATGGAAGCGTTAATTGAACAAGTCAAATCTCCACCACCTAAATTTTCTTCATCTTCCAAAACAACTGCTAACAGCAAAATCTTCTCTTCCTCAGTATTATAGCCTGAACTCAAATAAGACATTTTGGAGAACGCCATCATAACTAAGCTTTACTGGAGCAGACCAGAAAGAAACAAGACCGAATCAGGGTGGAAAAGAGGGATCATTGCTTAGCTTAGCTTAGCAATGAGTGTGAAACAAAAATGACGAATTCTTAGCACAGCTAATCATAACTTAGCTTAGACTTGCTTAGCTTAGCATTCTGTGTGTATCGGCATTATTCCGGATTCACACATGAAGCTACGCTACGCTATAATATGCTTTGGTGCACTATACTATGTTTTAAGATCGCTAACCAAGTATTTAAACGAACACGTTCACATATTACGCTATGTTGTGCTGTGCTATGCCGTGTTAAGCTACGCTATGCGAGCGAAATCGCGGACCGGGCGATTTTTACATCTTACTCGCGCTACATGTTGTGCTGCGCATGCGCACAACGGACAGACCCATAAAAGGCCATGTTGTCTTGAAGACTTCAAATACTCTACTAAGCCTTCCAAAGTATAGCGTATACACATGAGAAAAAATGTCGCCCAGCACATCGTAACTTTATGTGTGAATCCAGCATTAGGCTGAAAGCTACGGCATTAATAATTTAAAAAAAACTTGTAACCTGGTGGTCTAGGGGTAAGGTATTAGACTTTTGTGCTGGGGGTCCAGGGTTCAATCCTCGGTCCCAGCAGAGATGCATCTGATTGCCAAACCCTTTCTTCACCTCTGACAAGACGTGTATTAATCACAAATTGTGAATGTGTGGAATGCAAGGCCTCC